>VZTH01006987.1:18097-53071 GCA_013397815.1 Aleadryas rufinucha | reverse complement strand
TATTAAAAAAAAAAAAAAAAAGAAAAAAAAAGAAAAAAAGAAAGAAAGAAAAGAGAAGGAGACAGTAAGGAGGATAAATTTCATTAATGGATGTGAATTAACATCCTACTGCCAAGAGCTGACCCCTTCTCCTGACATGTACGTCTAAGTCATTCTTGTCACTCTTTCCCCCATTAATATTCTGAAAAAGACAGTGCATTGAAGAGAATAGAATAAGATAGTTCCCTTAAACAGTCACTGTTGACCTTAGGTTGGGGATTTTTCTTTAATTTGCTTTTCTTAAAAATAAAATATTAATCATATTGGAAAAGGCAAGCAGAGTTCCTTTACATTTTTCAATATATTCCATTTATAATATTGCATTCATTAAATTAAGTCATTGAACATTTTGAACAATTTTTTTTAAGAGCCAAAGGAAAATAGAAATGTAATTTCCATGGGAAACTAGGTAAGACAGGCTGTGGTACCCTGATGACAACTCCTGTTTCTGCCAAATTTGATTCAAATGCCACAAACACCTGATTTGGGAGTGTTTAAAGTGTGTTGATTACTATTTGTTAGAAAATGTTTAGCTCACTGTAGCTAGGAGGATTTTGCTTTTTTTTAAAAAAATAATTTATTATTTCTCCCAAACTCATTCCTCAGATAAATTTTTGCCCTATTCTTCAGTGAGCAATGTTATTATGAAAACTTCCTTATTATACCCATGAGCTTGTGGTGAGCTGCATGTGTGTGAGTTTATGAGAAGGAAAGGACCCATAACAGAAAACCCCAACTAATGATATAAACTATGGTGTAACTTAGATCTCTTACGACTTAGATTTCTTATATTAAATAGCATATATGTACATGTGTATATAAATATATACACACATACATATATATATATATTTAATTCCTGGGTGTTCTGGTAAAGGTATTTGGGGTATAGGACAAGAAACGTTAGGCACTATGATCTTGTAAGATGATAACTTTATGATTTCATAATTGAAATAATTTTGCACGGTATAAAAAAGTCACATTCCAGTCACCACCTGGCAGGACCCCATGCCCTTCTTTCATTTCAAAAAGATGACAATTTAATTATGATAGAGATGTAGCAGGGCACTGCAATGTATAGTGGATTAATGTTCTGGCTTTTCATCTCCAGAGAACTGCTTTGAAATTTGATTTGGGCAACATGTGAAATGAGTTTGGTAGTCTCCACCAAATCTGTGGTGGAGACTAATCCACACAAAAACATGCTGTAAAAATTAGTTCAGCCGGTAGTCTCTTTTCAACAGAGGTCCAAAACTGAAATACCACAGTAGATTTCCAGGCACACAGAGGTGCCACTTGCAGATTTATTTGGGGTAACTTGAACAGTGCATGTCAATAATATGTTCTTTTTATGAGCACTAAAATCCACAAAATTCATCTGAAATAAAGAAAATATGGTTTTGATTCCTTTAGAACCTGTTATGTGGAGAACTGGACCTGATAATTTAGCTGAGTGAGCAGAGTTTATATTCCAGAATAAAATGTGAGGGGGCTCATTCATCTCTGACACTATTTACAATTTAATCAGTATTTCACCAGAAATTGATTTGGCACAAGAAGTTTACTGTATACTTAATATCTCATCCTAAAAATACCGATCAAGAGAGGAAGGAAAATTAACTTTGAAGAAAACACAAGAAATAGAAATATATACACAAGTCAAGGCTGCGCTACTAGCAGTTACGCTAAGCCAGCTGTTACTTGCTGTTTCCTAAGAAAAGCAAGAATTTTACATGGCCTTACACAGAGCTGGCTTTGGCTTCTCCCTTTGCAAATGTGTCTGCAGGGACTCTGGTGCCATTCTGTCTGTCTTTTGCAAATGTGTCTGTAGGGACTCTTACCATTCTCTCTGTCTTGCTCAATGCATCTCCAGCACCAAAGCTTTCTCAGCATGAAATAACAAAATAATGATAATGATAATGATGATGATGATGATGATGATGATGAGGATAATAATAATAATCACAACAACAACAATCGCTGTCATATAGTTCCTCCTTTTTAATGTACAAACTTTCTATTTACTTTAGTTGTGGAATACTGCATTCACAATGTAAAAGGGTAACAATTTTGCCACACTCTTACGAAACTTGCCGTGGAAACTCCACTGCCTACTTCAGGTCTTTAACTCATGTCAAAATTTTTTTGCATATGGCAAAGAAAGTGTCCTAAACCATGCTAAAGTTTCCTATGTAAACTGGTAACTGTTTGGAAAGAAACTTCAAGACGTAGATGATGTCAGCTTATTTTAGCTGTCAGGCCTTACCTGCACAGGGTCACTCCGAGGCTTTAAATAAGCCTGCTCCTCTTCATCAGCTTGATAAGGAATCAGAGCTGAAGCCTTAGGACTGCTTTTTGAAGTACACAATGTCAGATGTCTAAGTTAACCAGGCTAGATGCTACCCCAGACCATTAGGTCTATGTGCAGTAAAATAAGGTTTATAAGCAGTGTAGCCACAATGAAGTCTGTGAGAGTATTTATGGAACAAGGATTGTAGAATCAGGTCCTAATGACTTTTCCTAGTTTTGCCAAGACCAAAATAATAGTTACCTACCTGAGTAAGTATCAGAATCTAATTCTTTTTCCTGAGCAGCATTCAGTAGTTATTTTCTTATTTATCTCAGCTATAAGCTTGTATTCACTACCTACCACAAACTTCACACACTTACTGAATTGTGCTCTCTAGGATTCTAATTTCTTCTTCTCCAGCAGGGCTTTTTTTCCTATTACATTCCTACCCTCTCTTGTCGTTACCATCATTTTATTATGGCATGGATGCCCTATGGGCTTATGATGAGCCCAAACCAGTTGGAGATAACAGAACATAACCAGTACCTGATTTTCAATTGAGGCTGGGACAAGAGCACCTGATACCACGAGTACAGACATGGACCTGCTGGTCATGGCTATAGAAGCATTCAGATTGGGCTTGGCATGGGAGAGAACAGATGTGTGATGCAGGCAGTGTCAGAGAATATATTTCTCCTTTGTTAAGCTGGGACACTTCATTTAACATATATATATAGGAGGAGAACAAGAGACTGGCATTTTGATCCATTTTTAATAGTAAATTTCTCAGTGAAACAGGAGATTAGAGTGGACTTCTCCAACTAAGACAAGATAAAAAAAGGAGTTATTCCCTAACTGATGAAGTTTTTGTCCCCATAATGGATAATTATGGAATAACTCTCTTTTATAAGTGTTTAAAGGTAAGAAAATGCTCTCATCTAAGTAGATCTCAACTCTTACATCTTCTATAAAAGCCTGTGATTTGTCGCATAAAAAAACCCCAAAAACCTCTATTTGATCTGCTTTTATTCAAAATTTTATACTGTGTGCAGAGGGACATCTCTACACGGGTGCAGTCATTCACCCATCTGGATCTCAATGGAGAATTTATAGGTGTGAAACTGCCAGCACTCAGCCACACTGACAGTCAAGCTGCACTATTTAGAGGTATTAAGTATGGACTTGCGTGCCTAAAGTTAAAAAAGTACTGTGGAAATACAAGTTATATGACTATGAAAGCACATGTCCACTGAAAACACACTCTTAATGTTTACACTTGTTCATATTGTATGGGATTTTGTTTGCAGTGAAGTCTGGAGATCTAAAAAAAATATGTGTTTTTTTCTTTTACCTCTTGAAAATATATTTAAGTAACCTGAATATGAAACACTGGAATTTCTTAGTGCACAGTTCTAACAAAGGATGGGTGTGGGGAATGGATACAGTTTATTTTAAATTAAATAAATACCTTCTTCCATACCCTTGAGAGCTAGCTGATTTATCAGTTAATAAAATAATCATACACCACAGACTTGTGCTTCCAATTTACTTTAAAAAGAAATAACATTGCATTTTTGACATATATGAATACAAATGTAACACTAGAGGAAACTTTGTGAGTAACTCAGTATATATATCAGCAGTCCTGCGTGAATAACCTTACTTGCTTTTTCTCTGCTATTTATGGGATGGATTCTGCATAAACACTTATTTCTTCAACAATTCCTAATTTATGTATTTGACCCTATATACCTCAATGTGACTACTGACTAGGAAAAAACTATTCTCCGAATAGAGAATAGGGGATTTTTTTTAACACAAGTGAAAAGGAATTTAGTTTTAAATCTGCAATCAGATGACACTAGTATTTACACCGAACTCCATAAACCTAATATGAAATGTATTTGTTAAAAAAAACTATGTTTGAATTGACTATTTTTCTTGCTTAAAAATGCTGATCCAGATTTCAGAACTTCAGAATTTTGACAAATCCAGTCTGTGCTAGACAGAAATGTTCACGTGCACCTCTCAGAAGAATAAGGCCCATGCCTCCTAGAAGACT
The DNA here is from genome assembly GCA_013397815.1 of Aleadryas rufinucha. Classification (NCBI taxonomy): domain Eukaryota; kingdom Metazoa; phylum Chordata; class Aves; order Passeriformes; genus Aleadryas; species Aleadryas rufinucha. The sequence continues at coordinate 48,680 of VZTH01006987.1, read as the reverse complement.
TTCTTTTATTTTCTTTGAATTCCTCTTAAATTTTGTGGCCGAGAGAACACAGAAAACCACGTAGGAAGAGTCTAAATAGAGGTAAGTGAATGGCAGAGCTGGGGCACCGTGTGGCAATCTAGCCCAGCAGTGACTGGGAGAACAGAATGAGCATGGATTGAAATCCTTTGGTGAATATGGGGCTCATTCTGCAGCCCTTATATGTATAACTTCCATGTGTCTGCTTGCATCAGTAAGGAGTAGTCCCCCGAGCAGACTGTGCCATTTCGGACCCTTGTTTTTTGTTTTTGATGCCAAGTTGGACTTTTTGGCATTCCCATCCCCACTCCTCATGTCTCCTGTTATAATCTTCTTCTATTTTTTGGACATATTCCTCTCCCTCTCTGCTCTTTAAATTCCCTCTGCTCCCTTCTGTATATCAGCCTCAGTTCTACTTGTTCTTCTTGTTATTTTTGTTGCTTGCTTTGTCCTCCCTCCATCACTACTTCAGACACTTCTCTCCCCTTTGCTAGTCTGTTTGGCTCCTTGGGGATCCTTAACACTCCCCCACAACTGAGCAGATTCTCATTTTCAGTGATATTTTAAAAACTCTAGGCTATATTCTCTTCTCTTGAGAGAAAATTAAAAATAAAGAAAAAACCTCACAAAACAAACAAAAAAACCCCTTTCTTCAGAAACTGCTCTAGCTTAAACTCAGAAACTTCCAGTCAAATTCTCTTTTCAAAGGGACAAAGGAGATTGAGACCTACAAGGTTGCCAAGGGTACACCACCCACTGGAGTTCATGGAGTCACAGGCAATTGCCAGAAGCCCTTGGGCTCAAGTGATCAATCTTCTCTGCAAGGCAGGAAAGCCTTCTCTCCCATGCCAGCAGTGCAGCCCTCTGACAGTCAGTGCAGATGTTGGGGTAAAATTTGCTCTCTGAGGCCCAAACAAGGCTGAACTCAATGGGAATCTCACTACTGATTCTGCAGTGTCATGGCTTTAGCCCAGCCAACAGCTCAGTCTCACATAGCCCCTTCCCCACAGTGGGGTGGGAATTGGAAGGGTAAAAGTGAGAAAACTTGTTGGCTGAGATAAAGACAGCTCAATAGATAATATGAAAGCCATGCATGCAAGCAGAACAAAACAAGGACTTCATTCACCACTTCCCATGGGCAGACAGTTGTTCACCCATCTCCAGGAAAGCAGGGCTCCATCACAGCTAATGGTGACTGGGGAAGTCAAACACCATCATTCTGAAAATCACCCCATATTTCCTTCTTCTTCTTCCACCTTTATATACTGAGCATGATGCCATATGGTTAGGGATATCCCTTGGTCAGTTGGGGTCAGCTGTCCTGACCTCACAACTCCTTGTACACCCCCAGCCTCCACATTGGTGAGGTGAGAGGCAGAAAAGGTCTTGATACTGTGTAAGAACTGCTCAGCAATAGCTAAAACATCCCTGTGTTGTCAATTCTATTTTCAGCACCAATCCAAAACAGCCCAGTACCAGCTACTGTGAAGAAAATCAACTCTGTCCCAGCCCAGACAGTCATAAGAAGACATTTGGAGCACCAGGTCTTTAGGGGAGGCACACGAAGGTGTGAGGTGGAAGCTTATGCTTTCTCATGTGTATCTGTGGAATAGTTATGAGGAAACCGTGATGTGTAACACTGCTGTTTCTCACATTACATTCTGGCAGTACTTTCTGCAAACAATATAAATTAGTCCATGCTCCTTCAGATGAAAACAAACCTGTTATGGTTGTCCTTTCTGAAAGCTGAAGACTTCTCTGCCCATCCTACTTCATATTTCTTTGAAGTACCAAGCCAGAATTTCTGTTGAAAGCCTCCAACTGAGACTACTTAAGCTGTCAGTTGCACGGTGTAAATCTGGAGTTAACCCCACTGCAGTGTTCACAGAGGTTAGCCAAGGACAGATCCTTCCCTCATCAATTCATGTGCTGAAGAGCACCTGGGGACTACCAATACAAGAGAGCACAGGCTCATGCCCAGTAAATACTGACATCAGGGAGAAATGCCTGAGGCAGAAGGACAATAAATAAACAAAAAGGAGAGAGTAAAGAATTAGAGTGGAGAGGGAAAAAAAGGAAGGAGTCGGAAGCTGGGGGTGATGATAGGTTACTTGTTTTGATACACTCCAAAGGAATGGGGTGCAGAGGGAACAGGATGGAACACTCACATATCATCCCATAAAACATTCCAGCTAAATAATTCTGTTGTGTTTAAACCTGGAATTTAATTAAATTACTTTTTTTTTTTGGTCCAAATTTCATCTCAGTGCATGACATTTAGTAGTTTATGTTGTCATATTTGAGTTTTTTATTTTTTAGCGTATGCCCATTTTATAATGACATTAAGACACTTTGACTAAGCAGTTGAACTGATTACTCCACACCTCAGATGTGCTGGAGGCACGAGGTGAAATGCACCCGAGGTGTGCATTAATCAACCTTGCCATACAGTCTGTCCTGTCTCACTGCTTAATTAAATTCCAAACCAAATAGTTTTGGTGAGAAGGTTAGGAGGGACCACTTCTTCAAGTGGGTTTTGCATGAGCTGTCCACAGTGCATGGAAAAAAAATATAAGATATATTTAGAACAATATTTTAATTTGCAATACTTGATTAGATGGAAAGAATCTAATGTTTAAAAAAAAGAAAATGTGATTAAGAAGCTTAAGTGCACAGTATATTACATGAAAATTCTGATCATAAAGAAAGGTAATATCTACTCAAAATTATAATTTCTGTACTTTTGAAATCAACTCAGCAAGAATTATCTACCCATATCAAATTGTAGCACTTGTCAAAATCAACTGTAAAGCATCTCAAGTGCTCTTCTGAATCAACAAAACAGATGTATAGCGATGTGAGGTTGCACTGAAATGGAAATAAAAGTGAACTAGATGCCAGTCATTGCCCTTAATCTCTTGAACCCGGCACTTAACACAGAGGATACCACAGGTCTTTGGGACACTGTTTAGAAGGAGAAGAAATCAAGACTTGAATCTTAATAGCATATGCAAAAACACTCTATAAAATTATTTTCTTTCTGCTATAGTAGAATATCATATGCTCAAAGAGCACCCTGTCTTGTTCATAAACATGAGGCAATGTTTGAAACAGCATCCTATTTCACCTTTAGACAGGCAGAAAAACTGAAATATGTGAAACATAAAAAGGTGTTTAAATTTTTAAATAGCAATTAAATACGCTTAGAGGTTCAAAAGTCACCATCTCCCTCCCTTCAATAAAATGTGCAATGATGTTTATGGGATAACACCTGCAGTGGAATGAATACAACAAGTATAGCTTTAGTTAAGATTACATTATTAGGTTTTACTAGGGACTTAATAGATTAAAAATGTCTGCAAGCATTGGTCCTTAGAGAACAACACTCTAATCCCATCACCCAGGATGTGTGTTTGGAGTGAGCTCCTCTGCAAATTTGTGTAACCTGTTGTCCCTGGAATCATGATGAAAATGACTGGTTTTTTCGTTGGCTTTGTGATGATGGTGCCTCCCAGGGGTGTGATGCACAAAGGGTGACTAAGGGGAGCATGGACAGCAAAATGAACAATTATTTTTTGACCTGTCCTGTGAATCAGTCAAGACTCTGAATTTCAGGTAAAGGGATTTTTGTAGGCTCCTGAGGTACTGCAGAATCCTACTGTTTATCAACACTTTACTTGCTTCCCTGTTTTCAATCACATTTAGACTTGTAGAATTTTTAGTATATGGTACAATGCTGAAAATTACTGACTTCACTGCAGTATATAATGAAGCCATCATAGCCTAAGTTATCCATAAAGTGGTCTGTTTTCACCAGCAGCATTATGGAGCTGGCATGTACAGATGATTGTTAAGCCCTTCTTACCCCGTGCTGAGAGAAGGTCCAGTCAAACAGAAACTTCTCTCCGGGATGGACTGGGAAACCCAAGCCCCATGTTGGATGCCTGGAGGATTAGGCTCCTGGACTCACTGTGACATGCTCCCGCAGCTCAGTCCAGACAAAAAAAAAATCCTCACAAAGAGTCCTTGGTCTGGTTTGCTGCCAAAGCTCAGAGGTGAACGTGCTCGGTTTTCCAGGTGAAGATAGCGACCAGCTACAAATATTTTAGACTAATTTTAATGTATCTTGACAAAGTTAATTCAGCCCTTTGTGGATTTCATCCATCATTTTCCTCCTTGTCTAGAGCATGCAGAAATAGCAGACTATCAATTCTAGCTCTTGAGACACAAATAAGGGCGTTTGAGACCTTTTGACTTCAGCACATGTGAAAATTTGCAAAACTTGTGAGCAACACTTCTCCTTCAGGTTATGTGCTGCAGACAGGATTGATTCATGCAAGAGAGGAGACAAAGTGGGATCTACTTTTAATTCAGTTACAATCACTTTCACGGATTTTTTTTATACAGGATTGTTAACCAAAAGGGCAAGTCCTAATGAAGAACAAAAGAACTTAGCATGAGGTCTCAAGTTCTAGTTTTCAATTCTGTCAATTCACTTTCCAAGTAGTTGTGTTTAACATTGTTAAGATTAAATACATTGAAAATTACTCTAAATTTTCCAAATGTCCCAAAAGTGATTTTGCTGGGTTCCAGAGGTCAACAGGCTATTACAAAACCATCAACAGAGAAAAGAGGAAATTTATGGCTTTGGACAATACAAATACATAGAAAACTCTAGTAGATACCTGCTCAAGTCGGAATAACCCCCAACCTGAGCAACCAGGAATGGTAGGAGCTGAAAAGTTAGTCTGAAACACAACCAGGACAAAACATTTCTGCTCACACTTAGGTTCAAAGCAGACCCAGTCACGGCACCATACCAGGCAGGGGTTATCTGAAAGGTTGTTGCATCCTTCCACTTCTGCTCAGTCTTCCATCCTTCACCTGCAGTAGTAGTAGCTAAGACAGAAAGCCTAACTTACTTCTGTTTTCCTCTTTAAAGCGGATTTGTTTTGTGGGTTTTCATTTTGGTGGGGGTTTTTTGGGAGGGGCTGTTGGTGCTTTGGTTTGCTTGGTTGGGTGGTGTTTGCTTGCTTGTTTCTTTGTTTTAAAAGGACATTCTGGGTCTTTTGGACACAAAAGTCACAAACTGGAGCTTTTTTTTTGCTGTTTTCTAGCATTCCAGGAAGCACTGAGAACCTAACAGCAGAGTGCTTCCTGTCAGTCTTTAAAACCCCAATAGAAATATTTCAAGAGGGCTACAGGGCTTTTACAAGACAAAGATCTGAGCTGTGTCCCAGGGGCAGCTCCAGGCACTCCAGTACATGCAGTCCACCTAGCACTGATGAAGTTTCACAGAACAGGAGGACCAGCTGGTGCGGACCACTTTGAAGCAGGAGTCCAAGCACAGCCTGGTGCACAGAATATTTGCACAATATTTGCTCCCTTGTCTGCACAAAGGACTACTTCTCCTTTCTCTCTGAAGCCCAGAGAAAGTCTGGATAAATGTGTAGCTGGGCCATAGCTCACACTTCTGTGCCAGGCTATGTACACAGAGAGATGGAAATGTGCCTCCAGATTTCTCTGCTCTCCACTGGAGGTGGCAGCAGGTCCCAGCTACCCACCAGGTTATGTTCAGGCTGTGCAGGAGCTTTTTAGCGGTACAGTGAACTACTTTACAGATGCTTCCATAGTGAATACTAATTCCACTAACTCCATAAGATTTTGAGACAGTTTTCAGCACATTTTTTTTTATTTGGGCTGACATTCAGAATTCCTTCCCTGCACTGCATATGATGGCACTTTGCTAAATGTATTATTCTTTTTACCTCGCTGTGTTTCCTTTCCAAACCAAACATACAACAAGAATAATTTCAACTTTCAAGAGTATTGCCTGAAAAAACTGCGGTGGTTGTGAAAGGGAAAGTGACATTACAGCTCCTGCCTGTTTTGGATTTCTTGGTTTGTTTCTATTTTATTATTATTATTTTTTCATTTGGTCTCCATGCTCTCTAAAATGTTGAGCAAAATTGCATTATCTGTTGCACCACAGTACATATACTGTTGTTCCCAAAGATTTACTTATAATGTTCATGGCATCATTTATTTTTTTCCTTTCCCCCATTGTCATTTCTGTACAGATTTAATACAACAGAAACATGGCTTCCACTGGGAGCTACAGGTAGAGCAGTTACCAAGTTCTCTATAATTGGTGTCTGCCATGGCTGCTCACAGCAAGTTATGTAAATCACAGCAAGGACCCACAACCCCTAAAGGCATGAATATTTTTTTTCATTCAGTGCAGAGGATAACTTCAGAATCTTAGTAATAGTCCCCTCCACATCAGGGATCTCCTTACAAGGCAAAGTCAAGGTCTAGAAACTGGTCATGTCAATTTTGCAATTTAAATCCTACTGTTAAAGATGGTTTGGTAGGTATTAGAGTAAGTCAATGCATTGTAGGCAATATTAATTTTTAGGATGTGTTTTCTCTTCACAGCCCTTGCAAATCCATCTGCTTCTGTTTATATTCGCTGTAGTAATTCCATCAAACCACAGATTTGAATATTTATTTCTTTTTTCTTTAACAAGTCCTTGATTTAAAATGAAATGAGGTGTTGTCAGGGTTTCATTCTGAAAATGGAGTAACAATTCTGCTGATTTTCTGGTGGTGTATTTTAGTTAAAATCATATCTTCCAAGTGATTAAATGTGAAGTTATTATTAAATCTATTTCCATTAAAATAAGACTGCAAGTGTAAGATTATTTAGCCTAAATTCAGTAAGTCAGCTTCTGTCTTATAATTTTTTATTTCTCCCACAAAACTTGCTCTTATGGGTCATATACACCAGTTTATGTACTATCTATTAGGTAGCTGAATGAATCCTTAAAACATAGTAATTGTCTACTTCTGTTATTGGGCAAAGGTTTCCTAAGCTAAAATCCTTGCTCACATCTCCAACTTAATTCAAGAACTTCCTGATACCCTTTGGCAAAGCACAAGGGGCAAAAAAAACCAAACCAAAACAACAAAAAAACCCCACAACAACAAAGAAAAGAGGATAAATATTTTTAAAAGCCAGTTGAATCTGATTCTTCTGCTACCCTTACCAGCAAGAATTCTGAAAAAGAAAAATCTCTTTTGGGCTTGATTGTGCAGATAGCCCCCTCAGACTGAATCTTAATCTTATCTAATAACGTTTTTTATTTTACCTCCAACACTTTCCATCTACTTATTCAGGAAAGCTAAGCTCAGCACATGTAGGTGGTTTTCATCGAGCACCTGTTTTTCTTTATAATTTTAACTTTATTTTTAAAAATAAGAAGCAAATGCATACTATGCACACACTATATAGTATTGCATGTACTTACAGACATATACATACACAGTAATGTTCAGGAACACACACAGAGGCTCTGGAAGAAAACCAGATGTTTCTTAACCATAAAATCTTAGATGAGGCAATGTACCTTAAGGGTGTTTTGCAATGTGCCATTTTCTCTTTGGACTCTTAACACCTGCTCTCTGTCACTTGTCGGTGCATGCAGCATTACTAAGGCTACAAGGACATGGCTGAAGCACCCTGGGCTGGGACTGCCATTGGTTCACCATGCCTCTCAAGGCTTCAAGGAAGCAGGAATACAGTAGATGAACAGACTCCCAGGAGGACCCTGGTGAGGAGATAAAGGTGACTTAAAGCCTCTGCTTCTGAACAGCTTGGGGCCTTGCACAGCACAACTCCAAGGGTACAGAAGGGTATCAGCCACTAATGCAGCCCAGGCTTAGTAAATTATTTTTCCATCAGCTACAAAAGGCACCTACTCGCCCCTGTTTTTCATCTCTCTACCAGTTAGACAAGTCAAAGAACAGAAATGGTAGTGGTTGGTACAATTATCTAGTACCAATTCGGTGGTTCTTCTGTCTCTGTTCTCTGTCATCTTAGAGGTAAACATGAGCTATAATCATCCATGTGTCATGCATAGCTAAGCTGGATATTGGCAGAAACAGCATGCAATTGAAATTTTGCCCAGGCCTAATCAATGAACTATGTCTTCAGGTAACAATGGCGTCTGGTAGAGACAGGAAACTGTGGAAACCCCCTTCCTCAATGAAACATGCTACACAGTTTACAGATTACGACTTTTACATAAAATAATGTAAATAAACTGATTTTTCACTTGAAAAATGTAGTCTGGAAAGGCCAGCAAAGTATATTCAGACCCTAATGCATGTGTGCAGCTCCTGATCTTCATAGATTTTCAGTGTTGCGAAACTTTATATTTAATTTGTTTACTATTGATAAAACTTGTTTAAGGCTCCTGCAGTCTCTCAAATGGTTTTAAAAATATGGAAACTATGATTATTTTACTTTAGTTATCCAAAATCAAGCTGTTCTAATACAATTCCTACTCTCCTTTGAGGCCCCTGATTTTAAAAATGAAGGGCCTGAAATATTTACTGCCTCCTGCAATATGAACCCTAAGGCAGAGTAAAGAGTACCTGATTTTCCAAGTAATTCAAGCCTCCTAATTGCAGGTTAGGTTTTGAGTAGTTAGGAGTCCAAAGGCTTTCCGTGGGCTGAAGTAATTTTTGTCTAGAAAAAAATATTGGAGATTGGGTGCAAAAAGAAATAAGCATTATAAAAATTTTTCATCATTCTCAGTTATGTCAGATGAGTTATGCAAAGGAACACTGTGTCTGACATGAAGAATCATATCAAGTTAAAACTAAAATAAAAACTAGAATGGGTTTGCTTGTGGGTTGGGGTTTTGTAAACCCCCCTCCCCTCCAAACTCCGTATGCTTAATTTCAGTTACTAGAACTGTGTTTTCTACCTTCTTTTTATGGCCTTTTTCATAAAAGGTAGCTGGTACTCACAAAAAATTTTGGGACCGTTCAAAACTTTTCACAGTTAATTAGTAATGCATGTAGCAAAACACCCGCCCTACCTCTGGGCCTTGGGGGTTACCCTGGTTCACTTGTAACTGATTTATTTTTCAAGGTTGTCTGGCACATCTCCACCCCAGCTGCTTCCAAGAAATTTCAGCTCAGCATCAGCTGGGAAAGATCAACTTCACATGCTGACGTACAGAGGCAGCCTTAGGAATACTGGGGCCTCTGGTGGGAGGCATCAATGGGAATCTTTGCTCTTTTTGCTGATCCAGGGATATAGCATCTGCCACCATACAGGACTTTTTTTTAGCATTTTCTTTGAAAGAACACTCACCTGACTATTGCACTGTGCTTTTCCTCAATCAGAAACAGGAATGTTGCCTTTACCAGATTTGTGGCTCATTGCATAGGTCTGAATGGTGGATGGCTTTTGCAGGCATCCACACTCTTTGTTAATAGCTGCTGAGATGCCAAAACAAACATACTATTTTATAGTCTAGTTAAATTCTACAAAATACAAAAGAGGATAGAGAAGGATTCTGATATTTTTCTTTATGTCTGAGTAAAGGCTTATTCTGCAAGTCTACAGCTGAAACTCATGGTCAAAAATCCTACCCTTCTTCCTAGAGATACATGGCTTTATGGTGATTATTTTTATTCAGAACTTCCCCCCAAAAAAATTTCTACTATGTTCCCTCCTTCACTTTTCTTCTTCTTAGACTGCAGATGAATTTTGTCCCTAGCTGTCTTGCCTAGGCATCCATTTGATTCCCTTCCATGATTTCCAAGGGCATCTGAACCAAGGGCATCTATACAAAGAGCATCTTATTGTTAATGCAAAACACAATTTAAAAAAAATTATATCTATTTGAGTCCATTAATAAAGAAAGAAAGTATCTCTAATTGTAATGTACAGCACCTGATTCTACTTAAATTTAAAGTACACAAAGCCACTCACTGTAAGATGCAGGCTGGCAGTGAATTCAACCTCTGGGTAGACACCTTTCCCAGTTTGTGTAGAGAGCTGAATGGAGGATTGTCATCCATTAGTCATGGTTTGATACAGAGGTAAGAGGATCCAACAGGAAATTCTGAGGTTTTTTCTTTTTTTTCCAAATTTCAACAACATTTTTCTGCATATAAATAGTTTCAAAATAGCAATAAAAAACTTAATTTTTTTCAGACGTGGAGGCAATCATAATATAAAGCAGAATGACAATTTCAGCGCAATGAAGAAAACTGGGTGTTGATAGAAAAACAGGTCTTTAATTAAAAAAATATTCTTGGTTTGGGTTTTTTTTTTTCCCCATAGCTAGATAAACTGAACAAGATTCTCTCAGTTTAGCTCTGCAAGATTACTCATTTTAAAACTGTTACTTTATTTTTGCCTGTGTTCAGATGCTTATAGCAAGAGAACACTTCCAACCTGCACAGAGACAGATACTGTATTTTGTTAGGATAACAGACTTGGTATGTTCCATTCAGTTTAGCACCATTAAGCTTCTGGGTCTAGCATTTGCTGTCTGCCACCAGGATTAATATCTTAGTATTTTCTTCCTAGTTTATGGTTACATTTTAAGAATTAAATGGTCACTCAGAAAGTTGGATGCAGTTTATGAGCTGTTAAAGCTAAGAGAGATACAGTACATCAAAATGAAAAAAAATAGTTGAAGTGATAATCGTTAATGTTGACTTTGTCCTTAGAGTCTTTATCACTTGACATGAAATGTGCACCCATTCTTATTACAATAATTTCACTCATATTTAAAAAGATTATTTTTTTATGATGGATCCAGAAGATATCTTTGTATTGTTTTGTCTTTTGTGAGAAGATGCACTGAGAAGTCTGGAGAAAGAAATCTTGAATTTGCACCCCTAGGATGTCTGGCACTGACTGATGAAGTGAAATTGTCCCCACACTACCCCTCACATTGGATTTGGAGGCTGAGTGACAGTTCAGCTGTTGTGCCCTTTCAATTTTTTTCCTCCATCATTAAGGATCATCAAGGAAGGAGACTGGTAGGATCAAATGAACTCAACTGGTTTGGCTATATAGATACGCATTCTTTGGGATCCTGGCAGAAACCAGTACCTGCCTTCACATTCCTAAAGAAACATCTGATGAGGGCAGAAATTCGCAAGCAACTTCAGGCTTGATTGGGCTAGCTAGGCCGACTGGTAAGCTCTTTCCCAAACCTGACTTTTTCTTTGTAGAAATGATTCCTTACCCAGGAATCTTATATAAGCATTTCATTTTCAATAATGAGCTTTTCTCTGTATCTTCAAAAAAGCTCAAATCCACATTTATTCTTCCTATATCATAAAAAATGTGCTAATAATTGTCTAATGCTGATATGTGTCACTACCAGCATTGCCTCTTATTGTGCTATCTCTCTCCCTCTGCTCATATTAAATGTATTTTTTTTTATTTTTCTATAATTTTAACTTTTATTCACCTAGTATTTGGCATTCAGGTCCAAAGTTCAGGCAAATATAACAATCATTTGAGAAATACTCACTAGACAAGTATTCATGCACTCTTGTATCACCCGACATATGGTGAACAAGCTGATGAATGACTCAGGATTTAAATGGTAATTACCATTCATCATTATAATAGACTTGCTAATTCATAAATTCTTCGTAAGCCAATTTTCTATAAAAAGGTTAATAATAAGAGTGGAAAAGAAGGAAAAAATAGCCCTAGTGTGATAAAAAATGTAAAAGCTGGAATATCTTCACTGCCACACTTCCCTTCTAATGATTGAGTAATTTTGCACCAAAGTGCTTGCTTATTGACACATAACCACTTGCAGTACCAGGGCTCTGATAGAAACAGGGGAACACAGAAAAATCCAACCGAACTGCTAAAGACAGAGGCTGAGGTGTGTCAGACAAAGACAAAGGAGCTAAAGCACTCACACATGGCAAAGGCACGCAGGATCCCACTCAAACATTTCCTTGTTTTATAGTACTTGGTGACAATGTCACGTTCTCAGAACTGCTCGCAGCATGCACGTTAGGGAAAACTGTATGGAAACGTTCCTGATACTCCTAAGTGAAGCTGTGAGAAATGCATCTAAAGTCATCTCACTGCCATTAGCCTCATTGAATGTTCTATATGTTCCTCTGAGCAAAAGGAACATTTACTTGTCTCTGCTTTGGATAAAACAAGCAAAAACATGAAGAAAAAAATTTACTCCTTTTATGATCTTTATCTGGAAAAGCACTGTGAATGTAATTTACAAACCATTTGGAAAAAGTAATATAGACTGGAAAGAATACATACAGGCAACACTGAAATTCTGTATATCCAGTGCTCAATATAGCACTTATTTGCCTATTAGATAATGTACCTAAATACACAAAAATGCAAATGCTTCTTCCTCCTCTAATCCTCATGTTACCACATCTTTTTATCATAAGAGGCCGGTATGGGAAAGACTTTCTTGCTCCACCAAGGCATGTCATTTCTCTGTCCACCTACATCCTCCTACTCCTTCTCTGGGCATCATAGAAGTGAAAGCTACCCTAAATTACGCCATGGATGTACTTTTTACTTCAAATGCAAAACTAAGGAGGCTGGGAATGGGGAAGAGATGCATCTGTTTGCAAGGAACTGAGGGACAAGAGGAACAAGAAATAAAAGAAGTGATGCATGGAATCTCAGTGCCCTCTCCCCTCTCCACTGTTGTGATTTTGCAGGGCACATGTTCAAGAGAATTAAGTAGTCAAGTTAAAGTTGAGGTTTTGATCATTTTAGCCTTTATTTGGAACCATGCAGGGAAACTTGCCCTTTCAGTCTGTTGCACATTAGGTACCAGGGTGATTGGACAAATGTTGGGTATTCAGGAATAAAGGATTTGTATGGGGAAAAAAATCAACCCAAAGCTATTGTGCACTATGTAACACCACACTGGGATTATGGATAATACTGTGATGAATATACTGGATGTTCAGGAAAGTTTATAATGCAATTAATGTCACTGACTGCTTTCCTGCAAAACAAAGTCTTTTAGCAACAGAATATGAAATTCCTGCCAAGCTAGACTCTCTTTTGCATGCGTTTTCCCTTTCTGTCTTTGCCTCTCTTGCACACATACATTATAAAATCTCAGAATTGATGTAAATTTTAAAGTGGATGTTAAAACCCAGCCTGTTCCTCAAATTCAGGGGACTATTTTGAAATGAACAAAAGTTTAAAATATATTTAGATCTCCAAATTTTGGACCAGCTCCTTAAATATAGAAACAAGGAGGTAAAGCATTAAAATGTGCTCTGCATGAGGACTGGATTTCAGAGTGTGTTTATATTTGAAACTTTGGATAATTTGCAGAAACTCTTTTTGTTACACTGGTTATAAAATTTAGGCAGTGTGGAGATTATAAAAGACACAATAAGATGGTATCTATGCCATTTTTCTTTTTGTTTACTTGACAGTATATAATAGTAAATGCTTATAAAGCAAAATAAAAAGCATACAATATAACTTCAAAACAAAAGAAAAAATACAGAAATAGGGCAATTAGGGCATCATTCTAAAGAGCAAAGATTCAGGTCTAATATTATAATGCAACTACTTTTCAAGCGATGTTATTAAACTAAATATAAAGTTTCAGAATCGTGCATGTCTGCACTATTGCAAAAATGATCAAATTAATTTAAAGTGGCAGTAAAAAAATTTTATCACTGGTTTTCAGAAAGAGACTGTATCAAGCCTTTATATATTCACATGACTTTTATTCTAGTTTTTATTTATGCTAAGCCAAAAGCTTGAAACATATCTTATGACATTTTTAACAAGTATCACTGCATTTTTTGTTTTCCTAAGGATACAAAGCATAGAAGAAGTCAGCTTTTGGGTCAGCTGCAATGGGGAGTTAAATTGGAATAAAGTGAATCAAAATGCTTATGCTCAGCCAACTGCATAATCAAAGGATAAAGATTCCACTGAACAATTTAGTATCTGACTTTTCTAACTAACCTTTTTGTCATAAATCAAAATATTTCATTTTATTGTTGAAAGTTAGTCTTAGCATTGGGGATAAAGAAAAAGGAAGAGAGCAGCACAGATAGCTGTGGGCAGTATATACTAGTAAGGTCGCACATCCAGAGAATCCCATGACATCACAATAAACGCAGCAATAAAGCTCTAGTGGATTGGGAGGTCCCTGAGACGACAGGAAGGTATCTTTGGACTCAGTTGTTTTGCACCATACTTTTTTTACTTAGTTATTATATGAAAAATATAATTTTTGATCTCTAGGTAGAATACATCGTCCCCTTGGTGTCTTGGAAAGCTCAGTTTATTGAAGATTTTCTATCACTGAATAAGAGCATTATAGGGTTTTAGCTTCCATCACCATTTCAGGGTTGAGCTGCTATAGCTGAGCAGTGGGTTGTAGAAACAATGCATTGACATTAGTACAGAGGCCCACATGGTTGCCGTTAGATGCTTGAAAACCTTTAAAGTGACTCATTTGCTCGCTTTACTGTTTTCAAGGTTAAGTTCTAGAATTGGCCAAATATTTTCCAGAGGTTGAATGCTTGCAACTCTATGAATTTACTGCTAAACATAAGCTGTTGAATTTGATGGAAGATGAGTGTAAATGTTTGGCCTCAGAGTCTGTGTTGCTCTTACGGAAATTTTGAGAAATGACTGGGAAGTTGTGTGATCTTAGGAATATTTGAGGGTTTATATCACAACTTTTCCTATGTTTTCACTGTAGGATTGTATATTGCTTTTGATGGCTGTTTTTTTTTTCTTTTAGCAGATGTATATTCTTCTTTGTAATAAGGTTTTCTACTTACTGATATTTTGGAAGAAGGGATTATCATGAGTATTTCTATCCATGGAAATAGCTCTTTTTTGCTCCACAGTAGGTGAATCAGTGCTTTTCCTTTTTTTCATTACCTTCAGAAAACATTATGCCACTGTATAAATCTGTAATTATTTCACCTGGAATGTGTGCAGTGCTGCCCCAAAAAGGCTAAAATAAGACAAGAATAGTTATATAAAAGGTGATGATGGTGACCAAAGGTATGGAACAATTTCATATAGCAGAGGCAGGCCAGAGAAGAGCAGTCGCAGAGGAAGAGGGTACTCCATGTCACAAATGGCATGGTGAAAGGTAATACAGAACAATTGATGACCATGAATTTTACAACAAGAATTGAAGAAAGCAAGTAGAAATTTAAAAGACCACAAGAAATATTCTCTTACTCAATGAGTGATTGAAATTCTTTAAACGGATGACCATGAAATCTGTTAACCATTGTGGTGTTAAGCAACAATTTGCAGGCACACTTTGATTATTTCTGAGATAGAAGTCTTCCAGTGGGGTTTTCTTCTTGCTCAAGGTCAGATAACTTTCACAGTACTCATACCATCTGCAAGATTTACTATCAGTTGTAAAAGTAGCTGTGAAATATAGTTTTATTCTTGACATCTGGAAGAGAGCTTGGTGTTGTAACCGGTCTATAAATTATAAAAGTAAATATACATGCATGGATACTTTGAGGTGTAGTGCATGTACTAAACACACAGTATATGTACCATCAAGTATTTCAGAAATATCTAATATGTTCTGAAATACAATTTCTACTTTTTTCCCTCACCCCATAAACTGAGCGAATGTCTCTGGAGTCACGTATCTTCACTCAAGATTTAGTCATGTGCTACCAAATCATCTGTATGAGGAAACACGAAGGCATCCACAGCATAAGCCACCTGCTCTGTGGATCCATAGCCACAGAAAACAGTGTTTGTGGCTGGTTTGCCATTACCTCCTTGCCCCTTTTCTTTACTCCTGTGCAGATTTGTGAGGAACCCAGGCTCCTCCAGATAACACATCAGTCAGGAATTTTAAGCCAGCATGGAAAAGGTGAAGGGAAAAAACCATGCTGAGCAGAAGGTTGTCCAAGCTTAGTTTCCTCATGGATTAGTGAGGGAACAGCCAAGCTAGCCACAGGTGTCAATGTGGTCCATGATAAGGAGTATGAACCCTCAAATGACAGCTGTGTTCTCCTTTTCTTCTCTGTACCACGGGTTAGATGCAAATGAAGATTTCAGAAGAAAAGCCATTTCAGAGACATGGTTATCTTGGCAGTTTTTGGATGTCCGTTTGGTTAGAAAATCATGCAGCAATGAAATGACTTTAATACAGAAATGTTCTTACTACATTTTTTCTCTTTCTGTGATGATCTCAAGTATGCAATGGTTATTCCCTCGTGGTGTAAGTCTGTAAGTATATTACTGTAAGTATATTACAGGGTTTGGCTGACAAAAACACTTCAGCAAATGTTTCAACTTGTTCTTGCACTGTTCATCTTGGTTTTGAACACTGAGTTCATAGTCCACTTTGCATGACCAGTCTTGTGCTTAATTCATTCACAGGTAAAAATAAATTTCAGTGCAGGACTTAAGCAGAGAAGCAGTTCTTTGCAGAGAACCTATACATTTCTGCATATATCTGCATAGATACCTGATGGTATCTAGTTACATATTCACATAGATCTCAGGGCTCTATATGTAGAGCCATGTTCTGTGAGGGCACTGTCATAGTTTGGAGCCTTCAGTCTCGTTCTCAAGTGCTGATTGTGCTGAATGTCCATTCCTGAAAAATGAAATTGCTATGTTCTCCCTCTGAAAAAGGCCACCACTTTGTGCTCCTGATAGCATGGTAAATTTGGAGGGAGGAGGACCTCCTAGCTCTTCAGAGAACATACACTGCATGAAGGTCTATTTATAATTTCTTCAAAGAACCTATTTGTGCCAAATTCTCCAGCTCTTCCTCAGGTGATTGATTGTGTTTGACTCTCATGACTGCTAGGGAGTCAAAACTTTTATTCTGTCTCACCAAGCCAGTTTCACTCCATCTCATGAAGCTCGAGAGCTTCTCTCTGTTTTCTTGGAACATAAAGAACTGTACCTAGTGGTACACAATGCTTTGATTTGTAAAGCTTGTTCAAACAGCCATTTCAACACAAGAAGTGTCTGATAATTTTGAAAATCAGCCTGTATACAATTTAATTCAAAATATCTGGTAATCAGAGCAGGTGATAGTTGTTAATTAGGAGCCATGGCTCTAGTGAAGACTGAGCTCTGAGGAAGTATGTCTGATTGTCTGGGTTAGTTTAGATGTTTCTGAAATTATGTTGCAGTACAGTGAATCACAGAATGATAGAATATCTGGAAAAGACCCAAAAGGATCACAGAGTCCAACTCCTGGCCCTGCATAGGACAACTCTAAGAATCCCACCATATATCTGATAGTGTTGTCCAAACACTTCTTGAACACTTCCAACTTGAACACTTCCAACCTAAATGTCCTCTGACACAGCTTCGTGTCATTTCCTCGAGTCCTGTCACTGGTCACCAGAGAGAATAGATCAGTGCCTGCCCTTCTACTTCTCCTTGTGAGGAAGCTGTGGATTCTTCCCTCAGTCTCCTCCAGGCTGAACAAACCAANCCCAAAAGGATCACAGAGTCCAACTCCTGGCCCTGCATAGGACAACTCTAAGAATCCCACCATATATCTGATAGTGTTGTCCAAACACTTCTTGAACACTTCCAACTTGAACACTTCCAACCTAAATGTCCTCTGACACAGCTTCGTGTCATTTCCTCGAGTCCTGTCACTGGTCACCAGAGAGAATAGATCAGTGCCTGCCCTTCTACTTCTCCTTGTGAGGAAGCTGTGGATTCTTCCCTCAGTCTCCTCCAGGCTGAACAAACCAAGTGACCTCAGCCTCTCCTCACATCCACCCCCTCTACACCAGCGTTAGCTGGACCAAGCTGTTCACTAGCTAGGACAGCTCATTTGCGGTAAGCAACACCATAACTGATCCATGGCCAGATAATACTACAGCTTCTGTAAAGGACTCAGAATCAGTCACACAGTTGTCAGCAACTTAAACAAGCAGCTGAAAGATCAAAACTGTGCACGATAGTCCGGACCCACAGACTGTTTCTGTCATTTGGTCCAAAACCCATGCACAGAAAACTCGGAGGTTACATGGAAGGAGAGATTAATGAAGGCAGGTTTCTTCCCATGTTGCTCCAGAACATTACGAAGTTTCTCATGCCTCCTCTTCCCCTTCTGAGAGCAGTAAACAAAGCCAGCTCACGAAGACATATTAGAACTGAGCAAAGCTTCTTCTGGACCTCATCAACAAAAAATATACAGAAACCCCAGAAGTCTGCAAAATTATTTCAGGGGCTAGAAATAATCTTCCTGTGATGGTGCAGGTATAGGAATAAAATGTTCTGTGTATATTTTATGTAGCTGTATATTTTGAGAGAAATTCGAGATCACTCTCAAAGGGGGAATTTCTCTTATGAGGTAGGGCTGAATGATTTTACTTAAAATTAATAAATAAGAAATGAAAGACCAGCTTGTTTCTCTAAAATCTGAGTTGTAAAATATATTTGTTTAGATTTTTAAAGCTTCTTCTGGACCTCATCAACAAAAAATATACAGAAACCCCAGAAGTCTGCAAAATTATTTCAGGGGCTAGAAATAATCTTCCTGTGATGGTGCAGGTATAGGAATAAAATGTTCTGTGTATATTTTATGTAGCTGTATATTTTGAGAGAAATTCGAGATCACTCTCAAAGGGGGAATTTCTCTTATGAGGTAGGGCTGAATGATTTTACTTAAAATTAATAAATAAGAAATGAAAGACCAGCTTGTTTCTCTAAAATCTGAGTTGTAAAATATATTTGTTTAGATTTTTAAAAAATTTTTATTGCTTTTTTTGTATTTTATGTTCTTAGATGACTACAAGGATTTAAACAGAATTTCTAGTTTTGGTTCAATAAGATTTGAAAGAAGAGCTTTAATAATCACAGCGCCAATTCAAACTTACTTCCTACTAAAGAGCAAGCCCAAGGAATGCTTAGCTTTTCTGGTTTAAATTCTTCATTAAAAAGTAAAAGTTTAAATTGGCAGGAAAACTGCTGTTTAAGCTGCTAGTACACCAACATCAGAGAAAGCTGAGTTTTAGCCCTTCGTACTCTGCCTGATACTGTGCTGCATATAAGTAAGATAAAGAGAGAAATAAAGAAAAAAAAGGATGGGATAAGATAATTTTTATTTAGCCTGTGATACCCTAATGGATTTAATGTTAAGGAATAAAAGTTTATGAAGTATCTCTTGAGGCCATAACCAATGGACTTTCAAAATCTGTTGATTTGCACTAGGCACCAAGTCCAAAAAACGGTAACATATAACTGCAAAGCACAGTCTTGTTTGGTCAAATGATTGGCATATGTTTCTGAAGAAATATCCTTATAACTTAAACCTCTGCTTATGAGTAATAGGTCTTTTTGCTCATGAGTGAAATAATTATGCACAGTATTACACCACTTATTTCTCTTAAAAGTTATAGCATCAGGGGTCTGATGTTTTAGTTTGGCATTTCAACTGTAAGAACTGGGTTTTCACATTTAATGTCTCAGCCACTCTGGATCCTAGCCACCTAAAACTTGGCAGACAAGTTTGTCTGCCCAGATGATTTTTTTAATAGTTAAAGGTTAGTAAGTTCTTTTCTGTACAATAGCCAAAAAATTTTGTTTGGAGCTAGTTATGTAGTATTTTTTTAAGCAGTTGAAATTACAAAATTATTCTGTTAAAAAGAGATAATCTGCTACTTGACACCAATTTTTGTAGACTGATGCACTTAGGATTTTTAAGCAATAAAGAAAACCACCCCAAAGACAAACAATGAAAATTAGATATTGGACCTCGAGACAAGTAAGTTCTCCAGCAGACTTTACCAGTTCCACTTTACCTAGGCAACCAGAGTGGCCAAAACACTTACCAGAATTTTAAAAATGGCTTTCTGCTCTTGCACCACAGCGTGTCAGTCTTGCTTTTTGCTGTGCCTTACACATGTCACCTGGGGGGAGAGACGACCATTCCCAAACTGGTGTGGCCAGTGTGCCACCAAAAACCACCAAAATTCCTCACAGGCCACTGTGCACTCTTATCATCCATCTCTTAAAGAACCTTTATAATTATTTGTCTCTGGGAACCTAATATGTTGACTTCATGGTCCAGCACTATACTTCAGACCAGAACCTGGGAGTCAAGAAGATCAAATTTTTCTGTGGGCCTCAAGACGTCCATACAAAAAATATCTCTAATGTCAGCTGTTCCGTTGCCTGAATAGTCAGAATGGGCCAACCCGAAATATTCTAGACTATCACCAAGCCCTGGAGTGTCTGATAGTTTCATCTGAATTAAAAAGAAAAAAAAAGTGCCTTCTTCTGTTTTATTCAGCAGGCAAATCATGAAGATTTAGTACATAGGCATTTTTAATAGACTGGATTAAGCAGAGGATCCTAATCCAACTGAAGCTTGTAACAGTACTTACAGTCGGAGAAGTGCACATCACTGATCCTTTGATTCACTGTCTAAACTGAAACATTTAGACAATATGTATTACTTTGATCCAAAACTGAAACAATATAAGTTTCAATGACTTCTGCAGGTTTAAAAAAAAAATCTAAGCCACAAAATATTCAGTTTTTGCTTAGAGAATTTTTTAAGCACTCTTTTTTAAACAAAACTATATTCAAATTTGGAATGTTGTTTCAAATTGAATATATCAAACCACTGCAATTAGAACATATCTGAGTGAATGTTTTGACTGAAAAAAAAGTATTTTTCCCCTCTGATCAAAAACAGTGAAAATACAACATGATTTCACAAGTTCTTTTCATTAACTCGTGTCTATGTTTTTTTCATTATTATAGTTTATAATTTAAAACAAACAAACAATTTCATGCTTTCATGGATCTTTAGGCTTTTCCACAGATTTCATGGTCAGGCACTAACAAAGAGCATCTTTTTAAAGAGTCCATTACACTGCTAATTCATTGTCCCTGTGTATAGCAATGTTCTCCTGTCATAAAATATATGCCCATTTTTGCTTTCTGTCTTTAACTGTATTTTATTTTGATATATATATTATAAAAAAAAATTGACTAGAAGAAAACAGATTGAATGATCTGCCCTTCAGTCTGTCATCAAGCCTTCTTACCAAAGCATCATATTACTTATTACTTTAGAAAAAGAATTTGTCACCAGGCAAACATAGCCTTCTGTGCTTTCACCATGTTGTTGCCATGTTGTTGTTGCAGCTTTCCATATGGACAGAATTACAGCCAATTCTGAAGTCTTACACTTGAGACAGCATAACTGCAGTAATATTAATGTCATCATCTCTTTCCATGTGCAAAATATCTAAGCAATGTATTTAGAAACTGCATTGCAGGCTTCAGTGCTGGAGTCCCTCTTACTTTCCTATCTTGAATGTAAAAGCCTTCTATTAGGAAAAGAAGATCCCAACTGTAATGAGATTATAATGCAATCTTCTGGTTCAGAGCATTATACCATGATTTTAGCAGCATGCTAGAAACTCCCTCTGCTCCCGGGCTTAATGAAATTTGAACTTATTATATGGTTCAGCACAGTTTTTGGAAGACAACCAATAAGTATGGGAGGTTTGCAGTTGAAACAAGAGGCTTGTTTGCCAGGATTTGATTCTCTCGAGGAAAGCTAGCTGCAGGGCCAGATCTCTTCTTTTTGTTGGATACAGAACAGCAATGCTCAGAGCATTATGTACTGGTGATGGCAGCCTGTGACAGAGCTCTATCCTTCCAGAATACTCTAACTAGAGGATACCCAGTAATGAATGAAGCTGTATACCAGCTCAAAGTGCTTTGCCACTGCATAACACAGGATTCAAGAAGGGGCATTTGATGGCTGCAGTGCATTTAAAAGTGGAAATCCACCTATTGAGTAAAAATCGCATACTACACATTTCTAGGTGTTACTTTATGTGAAATTATAATATGAAGAGATCCTGGAATGAAAAAAGAAATAGTGTGTACCTGCACATAACTGCTTGTTCTCTTTTTCAGGCTAACAGCTTAGCTGTAACATTTGTGCATTAGCTAAATAACATCTCAAGGGGAGCTGGAGATAGAACCTTGATGTGTCCTGATTGTACATGTGTGAGTTTGTGCTCTCAAAGGATGGTCCTTAAAAAACTCCCAGCTGGAAGCTATTGTGCATGTTGCAAAAGGACCGTTGCTAAGTGCCAATTGAGCTGGTACTGTATACTTGCCATTTTAAAAGAAGATTTCATACCACTTGATTATGTTAAATAGAAATGTTTGAAATTTAAACTGAATTACATCAAAATGGCACAGTAGTTATATGTCTAAAGAGCTGCTGCTACTTGCTCTCATAACTAATGTCAATCCCTTCTGGTAGACAGTTTTATGTGAAATTATGGTGGAGTATATTACAAGAGAAGTTTACAGAGCCTTGATATAAAAAATGTCATAAATAAATACTATCTTAAAACCAGGCCTGTGTTTGTATTAACAAGCAAGAAATCCTTTACAATAAAGTACTGTTCTTAGCAAAAAAGATATACCATTTTTTAATATCAGAACTTCAGCCTTTAGGCTACTCTAAGGTGTTAGAATTTTTTCTGTGCAGATGATAACTATTTGGGGAACTCACTGAACTCTTATAATGCAATCTAGATATATACTTAGTAGAAATAATGCAGAAATTACCTCAAGACCAGCTTACCAACAACAAAAAAAGAAAGAATAATATGAACAATATATAGTCAACATCAGAGTCTGACTAGAATCAGAAATCCAAGATCATTACATGATAGAGGAGAAGTGAATGCTGGAAAACAAAATGAAAAGAGATGAGCACCTAGCCTGCATGTACAAATATCATATTTTTATGATCAATAACTGGTGATAATAGCTGCAGAGATAAGCAAAAGTAGTAATTACATTTAAAAAGCTACTTCAGGATTTATGAATTTGAGAGAAATTTGTTAAGTAGTTCTGGGGGAGGCAACAAAAGGAAAACTCAGATACACTTAAACAAATTTTACCAGTTACAAAATATATGCTTTTAAGTTTTCATTTTGAATTTTTGTTTTTGTTTATTTCTAAAAGAAAAAAAAAACAACCAGGCAAGCTAAATACTTTTTTTTAATTACTTCAATAAATATCAGACAAATGTGAGAGGAAGGGATTACCTGAGGTTTTCTCAAGATCTTTACATTTCAAGTGGTCTGGAAATTCTAAAATGCTCTTTTTCATTCAGGAAAATAAGAGAAAAAAAAAATCATTCAAACAGCTCAGATAACACTCCAGGGACACAAAATATGTTGTTACCTGTGCTGGAGTATTATTTTATTTTACTCTGTAATTAAATGCTCAGTTACCCCTTCTCCCCAGTCAATCTGATTTTATCCTTGGAAGGCAACAGATAATTTCCGTATCTAAAGAGCAGTGGCACTTTCTTGCATTGTCACTCAGTTTCCTGTGATGTTGCCAGAACAAGATGGTCAATAGGAAATGATAACCAGTTTCGTCAGCAAAAAGTTTTCATATGGGTACCAGGCTGCATTCCATGGTCTACTAAAAGTTGCAACACACACACTCTTACACTGTAGTGCTCTTTTTCCCTTCTCTTTGACGTCTCTTCATCGCCTGGGCTCAAGCCTGGTTTCCAGTGATGGTACCTGACCTAATCGTGTGTTCTATGATAAGATCGAGACCTCAGGCTGCCTATTCTGTTACAAAATTAAAATCTACTGCGCTTCATGGAGCTGAAGATCAACTCCTTTTAGAATGTATTCCCATAGTATTCTTCATTTTTTTTTATTATCTATAGATTCAATGCCCTCACGATTTCACTGTTAAGATCCAGTTGCAGTTTTAGGTTGAAATGCATTTTGAAATTTATCTCTTACTTGGCTCCTGTTAAACACAAAAATATGTACTTTGAGTTAAATGTTGCTTTTGACTGAGGTCTGGTGTAATCAACTCACTCATGGGGTGAAAAAAGAAGTGTGGCTAAGTTTCTGTGATGATGGTGCTGAGATAGTATTGTAGTGGTGGCACAGCAGCCCAAGTTAGAATAACTCACTTCCCTAATTGGTTACTCCTAAGGTCTTGTTTTGTAGCAAGGTCCTTCTTATTCAAACTGTCACTGGAATGAGCATACTGAAGCCCTTATGTGATCTCTTGTAAGAATTAATGAAAAGTGAAGGTGCAAAGGGATCCTCTGAATTCTGATCTGGATGGAATAAATGACACTTGGCACAGGGATGTTGACATCCCAGGATCAGACTAATACCTGGCTTCTTCTTTCGTTTGTTTGTGGCTTTTTTGTATGTTTAATAGAAGTAATCTTACCGCACCAGGAAAAAATCTAAATAGGCAGGGCCTAACTTTTTATAGCTTTATTCTTGCTTTCTTTTAATTTGTCAAGTATTCAGGAAATTACTACAATCTTCATATTCTTTGTGTCATTGAAAGGCTGTTCTTTGTTTCTTATTTTCTGTAGTTTACTTATTTAGTTAATTTCTATTTTCTACTCATTTGACAATGTTGCTGATTTAATAAGTAAGCAAAGTTCTTTCACTTTCTTTCTTTCAATAGTTCAGGTCCTTAATTTGAAACTCCTTCAAAGGCTTTTATTCTCCAGTTTTCCTAGCATTTTCTTTTGAATGTTTGACCAATAGTTGGTTATTGGTTTATTTTATCTTAACCCAAACAAGAAAAAACCAGTTTCCTGCAGTTTTCAGTCTCCTGTTGCTCTGAGTTGAAAAAGGAGTGGTCATTATGGCTAAATTCACGTTAAGGAACAATCAGCTACAATATATATTGTAGGTATGTTAGAAAAGCACTGTTGTGCAATTATGACTGCAAAAAAAGCTGTTTCAGGGATGGAACTACATACACCCCCCAAAGAAAATGGCCTTGACTAAGACAGTTTGAATAGCACTAGGTCTTACCTTCTACTACCACAACTTCCTTTGCACTTACATTAATGTTTACATTAATATGTAAATTTTACATATGGAAAATAGGGTGTAAGTACGGGCTGATGAACTATTGTATAAGTAAATAAGAGAGTGTTGGAAATGGAGGAGTAATGTGCCTTCTATTGTTACATTAATTTGTTCACTGAAAAATTTTTTAATGTGTGGATTTAAAATTATAAAGAAAATATTTTTTTACATTTTGTTTTGAATTTTTATGCTGAATTTTATTGAAACATACTTTTTAAAATCAGTCATTTTAGTATTCATTTTTTTCAAATTATAATCTTTTACCACTTAATAATAGAGGAGAAGAAGCTTTTTAAGCACATAACAACTGTGACAATTTGATGGAATTCATTTTGAGTAATAATTTTATCAAATAATATATTTCTTTTAAAAAATATGATTTATTAAAACATTATCCACAATTTAGGCAGAATGGTAAAGCAAATGTCATTTTTAAACACACAACCCAAGTTTGCTGACAGTGCAGCACAATCACAACATACCATAGGAAGTGTTGGCATGCTTTGGAACACAGGATGACTCTATCAATAGATTAATAAGCTTACAGATGAGTGCCCAGAATTTCTGAGCTAAATACTATTTATTCACTTCTCCCTGTGCATCTCCATTGGTTTTAATGTGTTTTCATGGGTTTAACTCAAGACAGGATATGATTCTCAGCACCTGAAGCATGAAGACACACTTGTGGGGTATTAAAGCATTCATAGACTCACAAAAAGCAAATTTTGTTCTCTTTGAACATCTTCAGGACTGATGTCCCAGGGAAAGTGTAGTTCTGGAGACAGGGTCTGATATATACCATCATAAAAGCAAACTCAGCATAGATGCTTTTAGGAAAGATCAGGGCAAATAATCAGAGGCATTCCTTCAGCAATCACAGATCTTCAGATGAAGGATGGAAATAAAATTCCTTAAATTCAAGTTCTTCTGTGGATAAGCAAAAGACACAAAACATACTGAAATACTATGAACTAGTGAGTATAAAAAGCAGCAGGGACTGAATGCAAACTAAAAGGTCTACTTACATAATTTCAGAAATGGAAACTGAGTGTAACTCCTGGTGACAGAGACAGAAATATTTCTTCCCACACTTTAGCTCCTGCCACAAAACTCCCAAGAAGACTTTCTTTGAAGACACTGGGACTGTCTTGGTAAAACATCAAACTCGTAATATTTCTTTTTTGAAGTTATTTTTTGCCTTTATAAAATTTTTTAACTTTTTTTTGAAGATTAAGATGTTTACCTGGAAGTTGAATTGCATCCTCCATTCCCAAAAGTCTAGAAAATTCAGCAGTTCATACTGTAGACTCAGCTAAGTAGGCAAGTGTCTACACTTTCTGATGGTCCAGCTACTTCTTAGAAAGGATGTATGGCCTGAGTGGGACTGGCTGGAGCAGGGACACATGACATCACAGTAGTGTCCAGGAGTCTGATTTCATTTAGTCGGTGAAAGAACAGAGTATTACGCATGCAAAGCATACACTGCAAGCAACCTGATGTATGAATAAGAAGGGGAGGGGGAAATCACACCACTGTAGATTCAAAGGGACAATCACAGAAGGCAGGGACAACTGTCTAGCCAGGAGGAGGGTTCAAAGGAATGAAAGAAAGAGAGATGACAGAGAAGGAGCATTCCCTTCCCTTCAGCAGCATCATGGTAGCAGGTTAACTACCATCGACCTCTGGTTTTAGAGGTCTCAACATTACCTTACCTTTATTTTTAAGATGTTTATTAATGAAAGAACTCTTAAAAGGCCACTTCCATTTCTTCAGAGAATATTGTAAACACAAGAAGTCTCCCACTTCAGATGGAAATCAGTCCTCCAAGGAAACTTACTGAGTATCTGCTTGGGTTAGTACATCTGCCACTGGAACAAGTCCATTTCTTGCCAGGATGAGATTAGGCCTTTTTATATATAAGCACTGACTTGTCAGAAGGCACTGGAAAAGAATCTTATTAAACATTTATTATTTTACTATGAAGAAATTCTGAAGTTTACTTAATCACAAAGGAAGAGACATGAACAAGTGTAAAGTATGGCACATTTTTAACTAATCTTAACTGTAAAAGGGGCAGGCTTTCAGGGGCCAAATTCCTTCTTCAGTTAAGAATTTGTCTTCCATTAAAAAAAAAAGTGTTTCCTTTGGTTTTCTAGTTTATTTTGCAATGTCTGTATCAGCCTTTTGCATTAAAAGTCTTAGCTGAGCAGCATGGATACCCCCTCATGAACATGCACATTAACAGGTTACCTTGAATAATTCCAATGTTTCTAATACTTGAGATGAATTCCTGTTCCATAATGATATTATCACTATTCCATACATTTCTCCTGAACAATTTTCCTGCAAGAATTTTGTTGTGGATGTCCTTAATATTTGACAAATGTTCCGTAAAATACTGTCTCTTTAGAATTTACCATGTTCTTTTCCTGTCTTAACTGCAGACAGAATATAATTCTTTTAGTGGTCTGTATGAATATTCATAAGTGACAAGTACTCTGAGTTCTAAAATATCGGATCAGGAGGTTTTACAATTATTAGATCAGGGCTTTTCTCAGTTGTACCCTGGGATTAAAACATCTTTATTTCAGTGCAGTAACAGAGGAAGAACACAAGATTACAATAGATTTAACGAAAAGGAGATAACTTTGCATTATTTTTCATTCTTCTTTCAGTCTCCATCACGAGGATGGAGTCATGCTGTGGCATTCTTCTCTGGGTATTGGAACATGAGAATGATATACTCGACTTTGAATGTCTCAAGTTTTGTAATGTATAATAGCTGAGTTTTACTTCTTTCACCCCAGTATTTTGCATTTTGATAGGCAAGTGCCACTTCACCGCAGAGGCCCTTCTGCTGACCTTTAACACAGCAGGTAGCTTTAGCAGTGCAATTATCACTATGGGTTGTGGTGTCCTGGAGGAAGTCAGCATGTGCACATGTATAAACTGGGATATCAAGGATGTAAAAAGCAGAAGAGCACATACCAGGCAAAAGAAGTCATTTGATCATGACAACCCAGTCAAGCCAAAGTCAGAGTGATGGTTATGTCAGAAATTCTTGCTTAGCTTTCTTCATGCATTTGAGTGAAAATGTAAGAGGCTACAATTAACGTGACCCCATTTTACTTTCTCTTAAACTACTACAGTTTCCAGCTCAGAAAGTTCTGCCTACAAGTTGAATAACAGGAAATCAACATACAGGAATGTGATTTACCTACTTAAGGCATAGTTATTAAGTTTGATCCTAGTTTCCATTTTCACCATTGAAACTTGTTCTTACACAGGTCATTGTTTCCGAATGTGGGTGCCTAAAGCATAAATAAATATCAGGATGTTCATCCTTATTTTATAGAACTATCTTGTATGAAAAAAACCCCAGGATTTTACCTTCAATAACAAGAGAACACCAATAATATGTCTCAGTGAGTTATTGCTATACCTTGTTCAGCAAAGAGCAATCCATGTGCACTATTATAAGTAGACGACAGCCCACCCATGAAATGTTAAGCGAAACAGACATAAAAGTCTCACCTACTGCAGTTTTTGCTATTGCACTTCTAGTTATTGCTACTGGTGCTGAGGAACTGCTCTCAAAACTTGCTTGAACTTGAAATGCTTTTTATGACAGAAGCATATGTGTATATAATAAAAATTTATAATTTTTTAAATAAAAAAATATATTTGTAAATACAACTCAAAAAGTATGTGGGTGTTCTCTTTACTTTAATGAGTAGCACCCTTCAGAAGCACACTTGATATGCCATCTTTGCTTTTGCTTTCCTTACCTTTACTCTTTCTCTTTTCTTCTCTTGGTGTCTGCTGTTGTCACAAAGTTTGCCTTCCCAAGCTACAGCCCCACTCCATCTTCTTCCTACTGTCTCTCCAAACAAAACAAAACAAAGCTCTGTTCACCATTTTTTCTCCCTAGACAAGTTCTTGTTTCTTCAACATACTGCAGGAGGACAGCTTATGCTGATTTTGCTGCTTAAATAGCATTTTTCATACTTTCCCTGTTTATTTTTCCAAATGTGCTAAGAGACCTCCCAGTGAGATCCCTTCTTCCCTTTACACAGTCTTCCCCTTAAGAATCTGAATGTTGCTAATACCTCCTGGGTAAAATCCAGCCACTGTGTCCACATCAAGTCAAGCTGAATTTACTCCATGCTCTGCAGCTGTTCCATTGTCTCCTTATTACAACACAAGATTCTGTTTGTTTTATTTATTTATCATTTCTAAGTACCAGGCTTTCTGGCAAAATGTTGCCAGCTGGAAGTTACATGGAAAATGTTTAGCACAGCTTTAACACATGCTCCAGACTATGTGTACACGCATTTCATTCTTGGTAAATCAGCATTTAGGGAATATGGGGAAATAGGCTGTGAAATGCCATCAGCTTGTCCTGAGCTGTGGTGCTATTTAATAAAATCTCTAGCAAATTCAAATAGCAGAAACTCGTTCAAGTCATTAGTGCATGCATTTGCTCCTCCTTGAACTATCAATATCAAAATCATCTTAAGAAACTATGTCAATGAAAAATGAAGGAAAAGAAATGGAAAAAATTAATAGATATTTCTGATGAATAACCATCGTCCCTGACTGTGCTAAATCACATTTCTAATCTCTTTATTTTGGGCATTTATTAGCATTTACTTCCCTCAGTTAAATAAGAATGACATGTTATAAATAATGTTTATGCCTTTAGGAGTTTATGTAGATGGTCTTCTGTTTTTCTGCAGCTTTTGCCTCATTCAGAATTAACTAGTCAAGTTCTCTGTTGACAGAGCATAAAATATAGAAATATGCAATAAAATTATCAGTGTCTCTATGAAGATCTTCAGTTTTTGAGGTATGGGGAATTACTGTTTGGAGAGTCCCACAGATCCCCTCATTACAGGTTGGTGCAACAAGAATTCCAGTTTCAATGTCTGCTGCCATGTCCCCATATCAGTCCAACAGAGATCTTCCACAGAACATTACCCAAGCCCATTAAGAGGAGATTTGTCTTCCTAGACAAATAAGCCCTTGCATGTAGGTTGAATTCCTGCCTGTGAATCACAAAAAACAAGAAGCTTTGGTACTGACCTCAATTTTGAATACCTTTACAGGCAACTGTACATTTCATGCATCTAAGACTTGGAAACAAACAGGAGAAAAGTATAAAATCCTGGTGAGTATTAAGATCTTTTCACTACTAATTTCCAGTTGATTTTTCTGAATTTTCTGGAATGCTATGTAAAATATACTGATCTTTGAAAATGATGAACTATGATGTAGTTCTACTTCTTCTTCAGTAGGAAGAATCATTTCCATAGCATTTCTCAGTAATAACACTGTCCACAAGGATCCATTTGGACAAGAGCACAGCCGATCATTTGTGATAATTTGGATCCTGACTGCTTATACAAATTGAAATAAAAATTGAAATATATGTCATGGTATTCATCTATTTATTGGACATTAAAGTCCACTACAGTCCAAATCTGTGAGTCCAAATAAGAAAAGGAATTGCAGTAAATGTAATATATTCCTTTCTGGAGTAATCTCAATCTATGTCTGATGCATCACTTCAACTGAATTTATATTCACAATTCATATTTTTCATATATTCATATTCCTCTTCCCTCTCTCTGGCCTGCCTCAACATTGACTCTAATTTTTTAAGGAAGATTATATTGATGTAAAATCAATATGGAACTGAAGAATTGAGGAAGAAAACAAAAACATGGAGGGTTTTGGATGTGCATAAGCCAAAAGATGAGCACTCTAACACACAAACTAATTTTTAGCTACCTATATATTGATCAGTATGTGGTGAATGCTCAGA
>VZTH01006987.1:3097-13097 GCA_013397815.1 Aleadryas rufinucha | reverse complement strand
CTGTTCAGTTCATGCAGACTTACAAAGATCTTCATTTACAAATGGAAACTGAAGCAGAAAACTTCTGACTTTTTAAATCTTTGATATTTAAATTTCATTTTCATATATATAGAAATAGTTCAGTAACACCATTTTAAGTAATCCTTTAGTTCAACCTTTGTCTTTCTAGTCTAAACATTTTTTTTTTGTTTCTCCAAAGTTTATCTGGACTTTTTCAATATGATGTATGTCAAGGAATCAGCCTAAGTGATAAAAGCAGGAAGGGAAAGTCTGCATCAGTGAGTATTTATATTGGCAAGAGCTGACAGTTTTATAAAAGAAAACCAAACACCAAGGCTGTTCATTTCTGAAATGAAATCAACTTCACTTCATTTCTCTCAGGAAAACATCATCACATGAAATGATATAAATCAGTATTGATATCAGTAAGCTTCAAACGAGAAGAGACAAATGCACTCTGCAGCACAGTAATTCAATGGCTCTGAGTCAAGTTTACTGTTGTCTCGTTTCTACTAATCATTGTAAAAATTCCCTGTGAAATAATTATCCCTAAAACAATCAAGACGGTATATCTCTATAAAGGAGAGGATCGATTTAACAACAAACTCCAGATTTATCTGTATTGATTAGAGGGCATTCAGTGTAATTTTAGTGAATTATGTTTGGCTTTCATTTCCCAGTAGAAATTTTTCTTGTGATGATCAAAAGGTAAATTACAAACTACTACATGGTCTTTTGTGTGCCACGTACATAACATCCAACTATTACTTTTCAAAGAAACATTGATGTAGGAAAGGAAAAAAATATTGGGGATTTTTTATACATGATATCTTACAATAAAAATCATATGACTGAGTTTATAGCACTTACCTAAGAGCCTGATGTCATCTTCTCAATTCATTAATACAGAATCAGGACTGTGCTAAAGAGTCTGTGCTAAAGGAACAAATCCAAGATCATCTTATGAGAATAGAATTAGAAAGATTAAGAAAGTAATATGATTTTTCTTCTTAAATAGGAGTAATTTCATAGCAGCTGTTAACACTTTCATGTCTGAAACTTCCTTACTGGCACAAGGGAGAACTAAAGGAATCAGACAGATTCAAAGACAATTTAATGTAGTTGTAAGTCTGACACTGCTGCTGATACAATTTAATTGAGAACTAATTAGAACTAAGAAGGTTAGTTATTTTGTCAACTGCACGTGTGTTAGTTCCAGTCATTTTTAATCCAATGCAACAAAGATAAAGAGTCTAACTTATTTTGTTCAGTTAATAACATTAGGCCAGAAGGATCACCTAGTCATTTCATGTTACCCAATACATTGTTAATATAAACAATGTCTAATTACAGTGACTACATACTGCCATGAAATGACCAATTAGAACATTTGCTGATTTTACATGTTCACTGTTAGAAACATTTCCACAGGCTTTCTGTGGGTTGTATTCACAAATTCTACCCCAGCTGGTAGGAAGCATAAGAGCAGAATATGAGAGGAAAAAGTTTTTAAGCAGCACAAAGGACATTTGAATTCTGAGACAGTTTCCATACAAAAATATATCAAATTAAAATATACTTTTTAGTATTCCCTAGGAGTATGTGATATTGCACATTTATATGCTCTTCTTGCTGAATCAAGCAGATCATATGGTGTATTCAAGACTCATATGATAAAGAAGGCACGTGTTAGTATTTTAATATTTAGAGCAACAAACATAGAGTGATTTGAATTCACTTAAAAAGCTGATTTATTGACTATAATCTGTAGCTGGTATGAATTATGCCAGAGTAGTCTCTTATTTATTTTTGTTACTTTACTGATGAGTCAATAACTGTCCCCTGAAAATATTAGTCCAGCGTGTACCAATGTTTTATAAAGTGGCAAAATCTGGCAATGATATTGACAGCATGTGTAAAACTCAAATTAAAATCAAAATAGAAAAATACAATAAATGAGAACAAACTCTTCCTTGTCTAAAGAAAAATTGCTGACATTGTAAAAATTGCTTTTTAAATTATTGGATTATTATCCCTTAAGTAATCATGCTGAAAAATTTGCTAGTTATGTTAAAGTAAATAACAGTGCATCAGTATGTGCATTACCAAACCTAATTAACACAAACTATTAGAAATACTGGAAACAATGAGAGAGTTATCTAGACAACTTAAATAAAAGACATTAATTAACAAATATTGCAATCAATGCCTATATCACAGCCAAATAAAAATTGGATACTGCAAAAGTATCTGGAAGTATTGATGTTATCAATTGCTCTGCAGGTGTCTAAAATGCCTGGCTGCCACACATGCCAGTGCAAAGACTCAATCTTTCTCTCACTTCAGTGAGCTCAAGTGTTGCCACTCAGGTCAGTGTGATAGTGTCAGGTGCTTTTCCTATTCTTCTTAGGCAATGCCCTAAACAATATTAATCTACTTACATGAAAGTTTTCCTTTGAATAAACAGCAGCATGATAATCTACATGTCTGACCACTAGAATGTGAGAGAATTAAAATGTAGCTTGAAACCCATATCATGCAAATAATTACAATTTGCTAAAAGCTAAAAACAAAAATTAACAAATGTCGTCTTAAATTAATTAGTATATGCTGAATGTGTGCTACATTTTCTTGTCCAGGATATTTAAAAATGAAATATGTTATAAACTTTGTCTTATTGTAATTAGGTTAATAAAAGAAAGTAATTAAAGGACTCCTATTTTTCTTTCTAGAAGAAAAGAAAGAGCTAGAAATTATTAAACTATCCAGAAAAGAATCAAAGCTTTTATATGGAAAACAATTCTTTGAGCTGAATTGCAATAAATCAATAAGACAGTTATTTTTCAATAGGTAGTAATTGTCTATATATAAACCGAAAATATTGTTTGGGATGATTAATATACAATGCCACATTATGCATTTGGGAGTGTCAATGCATAATTCTTAGTTCTAATGTTATTATGTAATTGAGAGAACATGATCATTTGCCCTAATAACTACTAAGATGCACTTAATAAAATGAAATGTAATAATACTTGTAATTTAATCTATTCATAGAAGTAATTTTAAAAGTCTAACATCCTCCTTAAAGTGGATAAC
Source organism: Aleadryas rufinucha (assembly GCA_013397815.1). Classification (NCBI taxonomy): domain Eukaryota; kingdom Metazoa; phylum Chordata; class Aves; order Passeriformes; genus Aleadryas; species Aleadryas rufinucha. The sequence goes on along the minus strand of VZTH01006987.1, from coordinate 9,998 downwards.
ATTCATAATTTATAAAGTGTTGTGATGCAGAATTGACAATGCCATTGTTTTTTACACTTTGAGATGAATCTGCAGGCTTCATTATCTGCATACCAACCTCAGGATTATCAAGGGCAAACAAAAGATAATTAACACCAGAAACAGGCAAATGCAGGAGATACTGAGTGGGGTTTTTCATTTAATGTAGAACCTTTGAAAATGGAAATGGAATAACAGTTCAAAATCTTTTTTTTTCCCTTCACACAAAACTATTCCAGTATGTTTTGTTTCCTACATTTTAAATATCATGTTTTTTGCTATAAAATTGTATTGGCATATTCAGCCTTAGATACATTCAGTAAATGAATGTGTTAAGATGAGTGTTTTTCCCAAAGTACTAAGTGTTCATTTTCTGTGGTGCTTTTTTCGTCTAGAACCATAGATGGGTAACTATGGTATACATTTTCAAATTCTATAGTTTCACTTGCCTACAGCAAATCTGTAAATAAATCACTTAAATTCTCCTTGCCTTATTGTACCATTCTCTAAAGATGAAAACTTCTACTACACAAATTTGATTAATGAATAAGATATATTTTTATGCTAATAGCTTGTAGGAAAAAGTATGTGAGACAACCTTGGGTATTTTTATATGTACTCACAGCAGCACAATAAAGGTATACTAAATGATGATATAGATCCAAGAGAGTGTATTTCAATCAGTAAGGATTACTGACATGTTTCTTTCTAGTTTTTTGAACAAGAAGTCTTGACTGTGATTCTGCATTGCACTCGAAAATATTTGCCATGTAACTAATAATTTCAGAAATCAATTAGTGAAGATCCTCCACAAAGAGAATCTTTTGAATGCAAGGCAAAGGAACATTATACAGTTAGACTCTAACCTGTGAATGAACACACTTCTATAAAAGGTCCAGGCAAAGTCATTTTACAAATGGAAATGCAGGACAGTGACATTCAGAGTTTTACACAACTTATAGATGTTGATGACAGTTTAACTCCCCACACTTACATAAGAAGTTCTTATTACAGGGTAATGTGATTATTAATCTATGAGCTATCCATGAAAGATTCAACCATTTGTGTTTGAAAATCTTGGTATATTACCATACCTTCACTTTTTACAATTTAGAACTGAAAATGCCTTTTAAGTAACCAATCCAAAAAATGTATACAATCAGTAGGAGCTTGCTTGCCACCCAGCACAGAGAGCTGAGAGCACTCTACAAAAGGATGATGGTTGCACTCTAAGATTCAAGCTGCAAGATAATTTGATGAGTCTTGTTCTCTTCCAGAAGGTCTGAAGTTATAATGGTTCCTTCATTATCAGGGTTGTCCCTTATTCCTGCTTACCAAACCTTTTTCCTCTTGGTCCTGATTCACCCTGGACAGTGACAGGCACCAGAAGGTGCATGGGACAGGAAAGCCGGTATGAGCACAATAGCCCCCACCCCCTCCAACAAGAGACAGGGAGAGGCTGAGACTGAGTCCAAGGGCTCTCTCCACATCCTTGGATAGACAGACAATATGTGTATCCAGACAAGAATTTAAGTGCCTGAAATCCCACAACAGCTATGTGGTTGATGATCAGTTCAAATGAGTCAACAGTGTGCCCTCAAGATCAACAGGGCATGGAGTATCCTGGGGTGTGTCAAGCACAATACACCTATTAGGTGGAAAGAAGAGACTGTCCCACTAGGCTCAGCCTCACCTCTAGTACTCTGCACAGTTTTGGACAACATAATACACTATAATACACCCAAAGGAGGGCAACAAAGATGCTGAAGGTACTAGAGAGCATGACTTATGAGGAGCAGATGAGGATATTTTGTTTATTCAGCTCAGAGAAGAGGAGGGTGCAGAGTGATCTCATTGCTGTCTACAACCTCCTCAGGAGGGGGAGCGGAGACGGAGGTAATGATCTCCTCTTTCTGGTGTCCAGTGATGGAATGTATTAAAGCTACACAAGGGGAAATTGAGACTGGATATTATGAAAACGTTCTTCACTGAGAGGGGGGTCAAAGACTGGAACAAGCTCTTGAAGAGCTTGGCCATGGTTCCAAGGCTCCTGCTGGTGTTCAAAAAGCATTTGAATGGTGCTCAACTTCATGGTTTGTATTTTTTTCATGTGGTTTAAGATTTAGGTTGCCCTATGTGGAGGCAGGATTTGGGGGGTCAATGATCCTCACGGGTGCCTCCCAGCTCAGGATACTCTAGGAAACTATGATTTAAGTACCAGGACTCTCAGGCATTGAGTTTTCCTTCTTTGACTAGTAATTCTAGTTTCAGGACACTTCTGAAAAACAGAGCTCCAAACTTTTCCCGCTCTCAGTGAGAAGCTTTGAAATTAAGGAAAAATGAAGAATCAAGATGGTAAAACTCCTAAGTGCTACAGTAATCTAAATTTTTTTTTTTAATTAAAATTCCTTTTTTAAGGACATTGGCTTCAGTTCTGCAAATATTTGTATAGAAGTTTTTTTAACCTAAGGTCTTTAAAATTAAATGTACCATGGCTGGAAAAGAGATCATGTCCCTTTGAACTAATAGAGAATATCAGTTCCCTCACATAAATTTATTTATTTAAAAGCCCCCATAATTTCATTGAATTCATCTTCTATTTAACTCTCCTTCCCCTGAAGGAAAATAAGGTACATCCTCTACAATATGGAGATTACTGTAAATACATTTCATGGAATATGATACCTTTTTTAATTACACACAGGAAAACACAATCAAAGTAGATGAAGCTTGATTACCAGGTGACACAGTAAAAAACACACTGTGCCAAATGGGGTAGTGGGCAGTGATGGGCTCTGTTACAATCACTGCTCTCCATGAAGCCATCCCTGCCTTCTGAAGCAGGAGAGGCAGCCTCTGTTTATAAAGTCCAGAGGACATACATAGAGTAGAAAATGTAGAGCTTCTCCATTACAGAGGTATGTCAGTAAAGTCTTTCTTTCCTGCTTTATCCTTCCAACTTCTATTATGACTACCAGTAATAATAATAACAATAAAATAATGGTAATAATAATGAAACCTGTTTGCTAATCTTCACATTTGTTATGAGACTTTTTTCTGAAAAGTTTTCTCTGGACCTATTCTCCACAATTTTCCAAACATCTTTTATGTATCTGTGGTGTTCATGGTTTTATTTTAAGAGATTATTATAGACCAGGATTTTCAGAAATTTGTAGTAAATAACAAGAAATACTCAGTGTTTAGCAGCTGGAGTGAGTCAAAGCAGCATACACTCTTCTTATTTATATATTTTTATATTTTGCATTGTTTTTAACATAATATCATTTTTATGTAGTTGCATTTTCTACACATTTAGTTTACCAGAATGTAGGTTTTGCAAATGTATGTGGTTCTTTCTGGAATGGTGCAGTTCCAGACACAGCAATATCTGGTCCTCTGTGCAAAACTCCCACCTGTGTTAACGGGAATTTGTGATGAAGTGAGAACTACAGGTAATTATATAATAAAATGCAGATATGAAAGATATGTTAACAGCAGAATATTAACAAAAACCATTGCATGCGCATGTGCATATGACAAAGCCAAAAGTTGTTCGTCAAAATTTGAAAAATTAATAGTTGAGATTATTAGAACTAAGTCTATTTTTGTTCTGCCTGATAACCTTTCTAAGAGAATACAATATTACTTTTTCTGCCACTGAGTCACTGTCATTTAAGGTAACCTACCAGTTTGGTGAGCTGCTTGAGCCATATAGAAAGGCTCACATGCTATAATTTGGAGTCAGTTACATTCATTTCTGCTAGTACCCAGATATTGAAGCCTTAGAATACACATTCAGGAGAGACCGATATGCAACTTACATGACAGTTCCAAATCTGTATTCCATGTATGGATGAAAAATTCAGAGTGACAGAGCTTCATCAGGACCAAAAAAGCTTCCACAAACAGGGTGCCTGTGGAAAGAACTACTCTCAGCTGGTATATGAGGGATGATGAGCTCCTTTTAGGTCCATACATCGAGCAAATTTTTTAGAATTCTTGGAAAAAAGCAGAGAAGTTTTGAGAAGATTGGCAACAAATTCTTAAATTTAAAATAAACAAATTCAAGTGTATCAAAAGGACTAGATATATCATACACTGGATACAGCTTGATTTTTCTCCCTGGCAGGTATATTTATGAAAGCACACCTGCCACAAAATATGCACCCCCAAACTTATTGCCTGAGGATGAAATAATAGTAGATGATAACTCTTTGAAAAAGAACTGCCTTTGTGCTACATTTAAACCCAGTGGTCGCCCTCTAGCATTAAGCCAATAAAGAATTTTCTATTTCAAGTTGTGCTATATGCGGTGAGGAAGCACTAAATCTCAACATTACCTCCTAAAATTCAACTTCTGTTTATAGTGATTAGAAGAATGATGAATAGAGTGTCAAAGTCTTTCAGCACCTCAGAAGTCCAATCTAACACCCGCAGAATCCTGACAATACGGAAATGATTGGAGGTTTTGTGCCTTTGTGCCCTAAAGATGCTGTGAGGACTTTCTTGGCTGGACACTTGTTCAATGCTCTGTTGCGGCTGCTTAAGAAACCCTTCACATTCTCCTGTCTTTAGTTTTGAGATCCGTCAAAGAACACATCTGTAATGTGGGGTCAGCTTCAATATTTGGTCTTCCTTGTGTTGCAATTAACAATTGATGATAGTCAGAAAGGAAGAGGTATTTTTTCTTTGATTATCCTGGATGAGATTCTGCTTCTGGTTCTTCAGTGGTAGGGCTTACTGCTTGAATAATTGCAATGTGTGCCAGATTTCCAAAACTGCCTACCTAATGGCCATAACTGCCAAATATATGCAGAAACTGCAGGAGCAAAGACGTGTGTAGGTAATCTGCCTGTGTTTGCAATTACAGTAGCAGTTGTTCATACACTTTGCGTGAATGTAGTTTTATGTATGCAATGGAAATCAAAGCCTAAGCTTGTGCTGACAAACATAGATACTTCCCTAACTGAAAGTAATGCCAGCTCTACACTCTAGCTAACTGCCAGCTCTTCCAGCTGACTGAAGAGCTTTGAAACCTCTTTTGCTACATTGATTCTTCTAGCTGTCCATGCATACTGTGTCTTATAAAATTATTCAATTGATCTACAGTTGCAGGGGCCAAAAGTGGATCTCTAGAGAGAGGGAGAATAATTATCCACATCTATCAGTCATGTCAGATAAACATCTACAACTCAGGGCGAACTCTTGTGAGTAGAACTGGAGAAAGGAGTAATCTGGAACTCTTCTGAGTATCTCATTGATGTGAGAATAGACTAAAGAAGCCCTTGTTTGGTGGTCTGATTGTTCAGTGAACACATACTGTTGAAATTACTGAAGCTTATCCATCAATCTGCATGCTACATGCTGAATAAAGGGATGAAAAATGCTTTATTCAAGACACAAAATGATTTATTTGAGTTACAGCTGGTTTTTTTAATCACCTATGGACTGCTAGAACATATTTTGTGTCCAAAAATTCTCAATCAACATGTTTATGGAATTTTTTTATTTGTGTGCATTTAGGCTGAAATCTGAAGGTGAATTTCAAGTCAGAAAAATGTAGTTACTAGTTCTGTACTGATTCTGTCAGCTAAGGAAAGCTTAACTTTTTCTATGAACTCAAACCAAAGTTTGACCATGGAAAAATAAGGTTTACTTGTGCCAGACATAAGGTCTAAATACCTTTGACTTAGAGAACGTTATTCAGTCACTCATACTTGTAAGTTCTTTTCAAAAAGAGAGGAAAGCTTTAACTCATCTCTCAAGAAAACAGGGAGGAATATCAACTCCTATATAATGGATAAGTATTTAATTACAGTGTTACACAAAATTTCATTGTAACACATCACATCACAATGTTTCCCCACAATTGCACTTTGGTGGGGAAAAAGGCAAAAAAGCCCTAAAGATCATGATGTCTCTTAGTTTAATAATTCTCAGTTTCTTTTAACAACTTCTATTTCAAATAGATAAGCAGTGGTGGAAATTATACTGCAAACTTAACTGGTTTAATTCTAGTGCCAGTGGCTCAAAGGTGATATGGCAGTTAGTGCCTTTAAAGACTCTGGGCTGAATATCTCATGTTTAAGTATTTATCACTAAATAAAATAACAGACCTGAGGATGAAGATATCTACCAAAACTAGGAGGACTGAGGAAGACAAGTTCCTAAGTGCTTGTTAAGAGCACTGGTTTAATTTTTCACTACAAAACAACAACAACAAAAAATAACACTGTTACTTTTATCTTACAGTTAGAACATCTCTTCATTAGCAATTGTTTAGTTATGCAAACTTCAGATTGCATAAGCAAGCAGTGATGCCATAGTTCCTATGAAAGGCACATATCTCAGTCAGTTCTCTTTATTCAGTACTAGAGACGGGCACTGTGTTTCTTTAAGTTTATTTAATCTTTACCTCTGAAAAATAGATATGTTTAACAATCCAGATCATATTCCAACTTTAGATTTTCATACTACCTGAGGAAAAGAACTGAGCCAGTGTGGTGGAAATTTTTCAGCTCAATGAGATATAATATTGATTTCCTGTACTTCTGCCTTTTTCTGAGGTATGGCAAAAGATTTCCAGAGCTCAGGTAAGACCAGGCTTCTCTGTGAAGAGGATAGATTCTCCTTTCCCACTTCCCCTGGAAGAGGAACTTCAACCAGCACAATGTGCTCCCCTGAGGGATCAGATCCTAGAAAAACTACAGCACAGCTGAATGCAGGGTCTTCTGCCCAGCATGCAATATAGAATTTTTCTTAAGGTGCTGTGGTTCCCAACCAAGTCCGTAAAGAGGGAGAACCATCTCCAAATAAAAACTATACCAAATCAGCAGGCTAAGGAAGGAGCAGACCATGCACTGTGTTCAGCTCTGACTAGCTG
>VZTH01006986.1:0-37455 GCA_013397815.1 Aleadryas rufinucha | reverse complement strand
CGCGGAGCTGGTGCGGGAGCCGGGCTGCGGGTGCTGCGCGACCTGCGCGCTGCCCCGCGGCACCGCCTGCGGCGTCTACACCGCGCGCTGCGGTGCGGGGCTGCGCTGCTACCCACCCCGCGGCGAGCCCCGGCCCCTCCGCACCCTCATGCACGGCCAGGGCATCTGCACAGACCTGGCCGACGTCGAGGCCATCCAGGAGAGCCTCCAGCCCCCAGGTGAGGCGGCGGAGGGGAGGCAGAGGGTGGGTGCCCAGGGTGGGTACCCTGGGTGGGTGCCTGGGGGTCCTTGTCCCTCACAGGGGCAGTGGCACAACCCTTGTTGGCACCAACCCACTCCCTGCTCACTCGGCAAGAGCTGGGGCCACGGAATTGGACTCATCAGGGATCTTCCCGTACTTAGAGGGAGCTTATAAAAACGATGAAGAGTGACTTTTACACTGAAAGATTGTGACAGGGCGAGGGGAAGGATTTTAAACTAAAAAGGGAAGATTTAGATTAGATGTTAGGAGGAAATTCCTCCCTCTGAGGGTGGTGAGGTGTCTGGCACAGGTTGCCCAGAATATTTCTGGATGCCCCATCCCTGGAAGTGTTCAAGGCCAGGTGGGGTGGGGCTTGGAGCAACCTCGTCTGGTGGAAGGTGTCCCTGCCCATGGCAGGAGGACAGAACTGGGTGGTCTTTAAGGTCCCTTCCGAGCCAAACCATTCCATGACTCCAAGAGGCAGGATGGGATGGGACAGCCCATGGTGGGAGTGCAGGGAGCATGTTCCAGGGAGGGAGCAGAGGTGGGCTGCAGGAGACCTGGTACCAGTGGCTCACGTTTGTGCCATCCTTACCCACCGTGGGCACAGCAGCGTCACAGCCAGTGGCACCCCATGTGCTGGAGAGGCCAACCTTCAGGGAGGACTTGTCACCTGCTGTGCCCTGGCTGCAATGTGCTCCTGGACCGTGGGACAGCCCAGTGTCCCACGAGCACCTGCAGCCCTTGGGGACACATCCCAGCTGCCAGGGGAGCTCTCGTTGCACAGTGACCCCTGTGCTGCCCCTTTTCTGGGATGCTGCCGGCAGATCTGGCTGTACAGCCGGGAGGAAACAGGAAAGAGGCCACTGGGCACCTGCTTCCCTCCAGGCAGGTCCTGCCGGGCGCTGTGCAGGAGCTGTGTCTGTCTGTGCCGGACAGGGCAGCGAGGTGCAGGCAGGGCCAGGCTGGAGGAGCTGCTGCCGATGTTCTCTGTCTGCCTCAGGACCCTCTTGCAGGTGGTGATCGTGGTCCCCTGCCACCCCCATGGTGCTCAGGCAGGATCTGGGGGCTGAGAGCAGAGCTGGCAGTGGGAGCCCACCCCAGAGCTGTGCAGTCGCCCTATGGGAATGAAGCTGCTCCCAGGCTGTGACCTGGACCATGTTCCCTGAAGCTGGGCAGTAACATCCCAGCACGGGACAATTCACAGGCTGGTCTGGCCTGGCCCTGGGTCCCCATGTGGGGTCACTTGGAGCTTCCTGAGGGGCAGAAGGGACTGGAGCAGTGTCCGTCCTTGCCCATCTGGGGGGCTGGATCCCAGTTCCATTCCCTCCTTGCATGTCTGGTCCATGGCAGCTCCTCTGGTGTCCCTGCTGTGATGAGTGCCGTTCGTGGATAGGCCCCTCTAGCCACCCCCCTGCAGGGACAGGGGCTGGCTGGGAGTGCTTGGAGCCCCCCTGTCCTGCCTGTCTGTCCTCTTCCCACATCCTGCAGGAGCTGTCTGGGCTCCCTGGCCCGGGGCTGCGCCGTGCTGCCAAGCCCTGTTGGTTTTGGCCGTGCCCCGTGTAATGCAACATTTTTTCCCAGAGCCTTTAGGAAACAGACTTGCATTTTTTCCCTTCCTACCCGCGGTGTTTTGGCTTGGCTGGAGATGGGTGGGTGGCTATGGGAGCCGGGTCGCCCGCCGGGCACCGTGCTGGCCAGCGGCGTCACAGGTAGCAGGATGGGCGAGAGGGCAGTGGAGCCCCTTTGTCCAGGAGAGCCCGTCAGGGTGTGGGCAGGACACCCACAGCAAATTGCTCGGTGCAGTCCCAGTGTTACATCCCCCCGCGGGTCCCTGACCTGTTCCACAGCACGGAGCCAGTGGGAGCGTGGGGCTGGGGGCTCCCTTGCTCCCTGCCTGGCACAGCGAGGGCACCCTGGCACGGCCAGTGCCTCTGATGTGTCCCGTCGGGATCAGCAGGAGGGAATCCAATGCCCGTCCAGGGGCAGGGGAGTACGGAGCAGGTGCCCCCGGCTGCGCCCGCGGCCCCGGGGCCGAGCGGGTGCCGGCGGCTGGGAAGCGGTTAACGCGCAGCTCGTACAGTAAACACTTTGTCTGGGGGCTCTGTCCGGGGGGCTCCGCATTCCAGGGAAGAGGCTGGGATCAGGGGGCTGGGCTGAGGCTGGGCTTTCTGAACAGTTGGACATGGCTCCTGGCTCCAGAGCCAGGAAGAGCCTCTCTGCTCACCCGGGACCTGTGGCACCCACGGGACGTGACTCTTAGGAGGTGAGGGAGCGGTGGCTGCTCGCCTGACTGGAGACCGTCTGCCGTGTCCGTGGGTCTGGGCACCTTGTGCTGGACCCTGTCCCTGCCTCCCACTCCCGGCCCTGCCAGCTCGGGGCTGGCTTTGGGATCCCACTCCTCGGCCAGAGCCCTGTGCGGGGGCCGGCTCCAGAAGGTCCCAGCCGTGGCTTTCCGTCACAGCCAGCGGGTGGTGGTGGCTGAGCCCGTGTGCGGCAGCCAGGAGGAGGTGAGGACATATTCCCCAGCACACATGATGAGTGATTTAATGCTGGGTAAATGACTATGTCTGGGAAAACCTGACCCATGGGAGCTGCGTTCATCCCGTGCGGTCTCTGTAAGCTGGGACAGATCCTGTTTCCTTTCTATGTGCAGTGACTGGGAGGGATGGCAGTGGCTGAGCCGTGGCTGGACAGAGCACAGGCAGGGGGGACAGGCTGGGTTCAGCCAGGCAAGGCTCAGCCGTGTCCCATCTGTTCCCTGGGGTGGGGGTTCATCCATGCTTGGGTTTTCCAGGCTAGGTGCTGCTCCTGGCACGGTTCTGGTCCCTCTGGGGAATCACCTGCATTTGCATCCCTCACTCCCTCTCCTGCATCCTGACCTCCCCTCTCTCAGTCCCACATTGGGCGCTGAGGTGGGAGGTGCTCAGCTGTGTTTGAGCACGGCAGTGTGTCCCGGGATGGGGACGGGCCAGGCTCCCAGCTGGCATCCCAGGCCAAAGGGCAGTGGGTGCCTGGTGCCTGTGCCCCTGACACCCCCATCCCCAGCTCCCCATGTTCTGCTGGATCCAGTGCTTGGCAAAATGAGCAGGGCCCTCCCAGCACTGGCGCCTGCCAAGTCAAGAGCCCAGGAAGCCAAGAGCTGGCACTGCCACAGCCCTGCCAGGACCACCCACAGGTGACACTGGGGGTGCTGGGGACAGGGACATGGAGGGTGCTGGGGCTCACTGTGGCTCGTGCCATGTTGGTCACAGTCACGAGGATGTCCCTTCTGGCCTTTGAGGCATATGAGGTCCTTCGTCCTGGGGCTGGTGGCACAGGGAGGAGCGGGGCTGGAGCTGCGGGGGTCAATGACACTTGTCTCTCCCCATGGACACACACGCGAGGTCCCAGGGCTTTGCTGGCTGCCCCAGGCTCTGCTCCCACGGGATCCGCGCGGTGGAGCCGGAGCCCTTCACCGCTCCTTCGGGCTCAGCGCTGTGAATCACAAGTTCGGCACGTGACCAACCTCATTTGCAGCTCCCGTTAATTGAAGGCGATGCTGAATGACTCGTTTGTGTCCCCTGTCCGCAGGCCGGGCACAGGAATCCTCCTCCTTCCAGGACAGGCGGCTGTTTCATGTGTCCGGCGAGGGCAGCACCCCTTCCCATCCCCTTGGCACCCACTTCCATCCCAAACTGAGCAGAGGGGCTTTCCTTGGCCAAATCGGGACGCCCCTGCCCTCCATCCCTACAGGGTGGTGGTGCCCGTGCATAGGTGGCAGATTGGGTGGCATCAGGGCAGTGTGGGGCGTGGCAGCTCCGGGCTCCACACACGTTGCTTTTCCCAAGCCTTTGTGCTGAGGTTGAGGAGTTTTCTGGTCCAGCCGGATTGCCAGGGAGGCGAGAGGTTCCCTGAGCTGCTGTGTGTCACTCAGCAGGGAGACAGTAACCCCAAGGACAGCAGCGTGGCAGGGAGGGATGCTGGAGCTGCCGTGAGAGCCGGGGACCGGGGGTCCCGAGTGCTGTCAGGAGCCGCCTCGCTGCCCGGAGGCACCGGCGTTTCATGTGACCTTATGAAAATGTTATTGGCATCTGGTTTTATTTAAGCCGGGAGATTTGATGCTCTGGAGGCGGCTGGCGGGGGGAGGAGGGGGGTTTGGCTGTGCCGGCGATCGGTGAGGGCTTCTCCTGCGGGGGCAGTGCGGGCAGCGCCGGTGCCTCCCGGTCCTGCCTTTCCCTGGCATGGGAGCAGCGCCTGGAGGTGCCGGAAATTTGTCGTGGTGGTCCCCACCGGTGCCAGACCTGCCCAGCTCTTCCTGCGTGTCCCCACAGGGATACAGGGGAGGGGAGGAGCATCCCTGCCAGAGCCCCCGAGCCCCCGGAGGGGCTCTGCCACCAGTGCCCGCATTGCGCCACAGCCTCACGGTTGGTGCCACCGGGGCTGGGGCTGGCACCGCTCTGTGCAGGGTCCTGGAGACTTTGGGTTTGTGTTTCAAATTTCAAGGGCATGAGCTATTTCCTGGAAAAAATGGACAGATTAAGCAAAAAGCAAATAACACCCACGAGGGAGGGGGCTTTGACTGGGGCTTCGCTGTGGACTTTAATCGGGCCCCCAGGAGCTGGGCCAGGAGCCCTGCGCTGCAGGGACCGTGGCAAGAGGTGCCGATGGGAGAGCAGGGCCAGGATGCCGTGGGGATACAGCAGGCAGGAAGCTACGCCTCCGACCCCTCTGCCTGCCTGTGGGAAGGGCCAGTGCCAGGCGTCACCCAGCAGCCTCTGTCCTGGTGCTGTGAGCCCCTGGGTGTGATCCCAGACAATGACTACCCCCTGCCCAGTTTGGGAAGGTTTTCTCTGCTGCCAGCTGCGATATTGATTCGATTAAGCCCACCCCAGGATAACCTCAGCCACTTCCCCGTACAGCCCAGGTGGACTGGGGGGCAAAACACTGCTCGGGCTGTGCCTGACGCAGCTCTGAGCACAGGAGGAACCCCGGCTCCTGGGGTGTCTCCCCTCCACAGAGTCTTCCCAGGCCCCAAACTAGAGGAACCGGCAGCTTTTTATAAACTAAAGTCACGCCGAGCACTCATCTCATGACGTTCTGTCCAGCTGCCAACATCTGGGCCGGCAGCTTGGCTGCGCTCCTGGCGCAGGCGGGGATGCCAAGCGCCGCCTTTCGGGATCGGCCCCACGGGAGATTAACTTTCTTATTCCAGGAATTTCTTCTTTCATGTCTTGGCGGGGGCCGTGCCCCGCAGCAGAGCACGGCTCCACTCCCAGCCACGGCGCCCGGTGCCGCCCCGGGCCTGGCAGGGGCTCAGCGCCGCCCCGGTGCCCCCACTGCCACTGCAGCTCCTCAGAGGCAGATTCTGAGGGGCACCGGGGGCTTTCTGAGGCTCCTTGTCTGTGTGTCCCAGGGTCAGGCCCGTAGCTCCGGTGTGTGGGTGAGCAGCTGGTGCCCGGTGACACGTGGCTGGCAAGGGCACAGCCGGACCCAGCACACTGGAGCCACTGCCCGGCACTCGCAGCATGCATTTGTGACCCTACAATAACAGACACATGGCAACAAGTTGTTAGTCGTGGCTAATGAGGAGGAAAAACACCCAGGAGTCTTTCCCAGTGCTGCAGGGAGCTCAGCCCAGTGCAGTAGCAGGGGCAGGATGGACCCAGGGCTGGGAGTGATGCCTGTGAGGACCGGAGAGGGTGATGGGGGGCCTGCCAGAAACCACTGCGTGTTGTTCCTCGGGGTGCAAGTGGCACAGTGGAGACTGGGGCACCGTGGGGGCTCTGCCATCCCCAGGGCTGCCCCGTGGCACTGAGCCCCCTTGGTCTGTGTCCCTGCAGAGAAGGAGGAGATCGACCACCCCAACAACAGCTTCAGCCCCTGCAGCATCCACGACCGCAAGTGCCTGCAGAAGCAGCAGGCGAAGAGGGTCAACAACGGCAACAAGATGCGCAGCAGCGGGAGCCCTCACCACCGCGAGGACACGCGGGTCATGGTGAGCGCCAGGAGGGCTGGGCAGGGCAGGGTGGGTGCTCCAGGGTCGGGATCCTGGGACTCTGGGCCAGGGGCATTTGCCAGCCCTGCAGCCAGCTCAGCCCCTGCTTTCCCCAGACACAGGGCTCGTGCCAGAGCGAGCTGCACCGGGCGCTGGAGAGGCTGGCGGCCTCGCAGACCCGGACGCACGAGGACCTGTATGTCATCCCCATCCCCAACTGCGACCGCAACGGCAACTTCCACCCCAAGCAGGTAGGATGGGCTCTGACCTATCACGGGGGACTGGGGGGGCATTTTGTAGAGCCAGGGTGAGGCTGGGAGGGGGACATGGATGGAGGGGACAGTGACAAGGCACGGCAGAGCCCTCCTGGCTCCTGGCTTTGGTGGGAATCACCCTTTGGGTGCTGGGGGCCCTTTGGAAAAGCCCCGGAGGGGGATGGGGGTGGTAAAGGCCCCACGAGAGCTCCTGGTTGCCAGGCAGCCCATGGGAATGGGGCCGTGGGGTCCAGGCTGGGTGTCCTTCATCAAACCCATCCCCACAGTGTCACCCGGCGCTGGATGGGCAGCGGGGCAAGTGCTGGTGCGTGGACCGCAAGACGGGGGTGAAGCTGCCGGGCTTCCTGGAGCTGAAGGGCGACTTGGACTGTCACCAGCTGGCGGACAGCATGTGAGCGTGACCGCGGCGGCCCCGCGCCGTGCGGGGCCAGGACCCCCGCCGGGGCTGCCTAGGAGAGAAGGAGAGGGGACGTGACTGCTGAGCAGTGCCCCGGTGCCGGGGGACCCCGGGATCGCACCGCGCCCTGCGCCACAGGCTACCCCCGGCACCGCAACCTGCGCCATGACCACTATCAGCCACTGCCAGGGGTCCCGGCACGCGCCAGCGGCACCTCCATCCCCCACGGACACAGCTCGGACGATGCTGCCCTGGGACTGGGGTCGGGCTGCCTGGGCGGAGTGGGTGGGGGGCACCCTTGATGCTGCTGCTGCTGCCCCGTGGTACCCCCTGTTTTCAGCCTGGCCCCGCAGGCAGCCCCGGACACCCGGCACTTTGGGGGGTGTGGTGGCAGCATCGCATCTGCAGCGCAGTGCCCTCCGTGCCAGACCTCTGCACGGGCAGCAGCAGAAGTGCCTCATCCTGCCCTCCCTGGCAATGAGAGGCTGCCCAGGCAAGGACTGGGGGACCTGGAGAGATCCCCCTGCCTGCATCCCACCCCGAGCATGTGTGTGAAGGGCAGTGTGGCCACACAGAGCAATAAGAGACCTTCCCCCTCCCTGCTTCCCCCCAGCCTCACAGCCTGGGACCTCCTCCCCACAGCCCCATCCCACTCCCTGCGCAGGGACAAAGCCTCCCATCCATCCTGTCTCCCTCTGCTCCCTCCTGGGGTGAGGGGGTCAGGACCCCCAGGCAAGAAGCAGAGTGCCCTCATGCATTGAGGGGAGGGTGGAGGGATGAGGGATGCCCAGGAAACACATCCCAGGGGAAGAGCTTCTTTTGGTTTGAGTTTTTTCTTCCTTCCCCTAATTTTTTAATATTTAAAAAATGTTGTTGGTGGGATCTAAAAAGTGACTGCGTGGCCCCGAGGCTGGAATTCTCCATCCCCAGGGACTGGGAGCACTGTGATGATGGCTCCTGTCTTCTCTTCTTGGCCAATGTGAAAAAAGTGGGATGGATTCTGGAATGTCTTTGTGATGGGATCTGCAGATTTCACCAGCACAAAGTTCTCACCTGAGAAATTGTCACTGGTTTTGTAGCTACTCTTTTTTTCTTCAAGTTGGGCTGGAAATTTTTCACATAAAAATGCCATGGGAAGTGTGCCAAAGACAGAGGGGACTTTCCCAGTCCCCTCCTGACCCACCCTCTGGCTCCACAGCCTCAGTGGTAGGTTTTGGTTTTCCGTGTGGATTTGTCCTGTCCAAGGCCCCCCGATGGGAATGAAGTGTTTCAGTTTTAGTGAAACACCCTCTGCCCTCCTGATCCCCTGCCTGCCCCTGTGCCCTGCCGGCTCCCTGCCTGCCCTGGCTGCCCGTGGCCCTGCTCACACACAACTTCTAAACCGAGTCAATTTGCCAGGACAGTCCTGGGTGGGGAGGGGGGTCCCTGCCCCTGCCACCCCTCAGCCCCCCAGAGCCACCGCTCCAAGGAAGGGATTCCCGGGGCCAGTCCCAGTGCCAGTCCCCTGCGGCAGCACCACAGCAGGACACAGGGCAGTGGCAGTGGCAGTGCCAGCCCGCTGGCCTCGGCCACTCGGCCCCTCCCTGTGCACACCAGGGCAGGTCCAGCAGGGCCTTTCCTCTTGTGGGGGTTCCTGGCAGTGCCGATGCACCAGGGCACGTTCTGTGTCCCGCTCCGAGGGCTCCAGCGTTTCCTAGCGTCTCTCCTGTAGTTTAGGGCTGTATTTACACACGACCATGTACCAGTGCCCCCCACCCCCAGCGCGTCCCCTGGCGCCCAAGGGGTCCCTGTCCGTCCCTCCCGGGCCAAGCCCGTCCCATCAGATTCCCGTGTAGCACCGACCTTTTACAGTACACTTGAACCTTTGTATCCTCAAAAAAGGTAATTACTGTATTTAATTTCCTGTTATTTGATGTGTTTCTGTCGAGTGTGTTTTATCTTTTATGGCTTTAAACAATGGGAGAGGAGGGAGGCAGAGCAGGAGCGAGGGGCTGTGGGACCCCACTGGTGTGGGGACAGGCTCTGGTCACCACCCCTGCCCCAGGACCTGTTCTCCTGGTCCTGCATTGGGTTTGGGGTTCAGCAGCCTCTGGAAGAACTTCACTGAGCAGGGATGGGGTGAGAAACAAATGATTTCTTGCTTCCTCATGACTCCCAGCTCAGCGTCTCCACGGTGCCACCGGGAGGATCGTCACCGTCGGCCCTACACAGCGCCACGGAGCAGCGGCGGGGCCGGAGACGGCGCCAGGCTGGGGAGGGGACCCTGGACCGGCTTCAAAGTTCAGGGGCGGACAGGGACAGGCACCGTCTGCTCCAGGGACGCGGGCTCGGGGCCAGGCAGTGCCGCTGGCCTTGACGAGCCGCAGCCCGAGGCACATGTGCGGGTGCCTGCCGGTGCCAGGGTGCACCGGGCATCTCCAGCCCCGCTCGGTGTTTTGGGAGAGTGTCAGGACGCAGACGGGAGATGCCCAGGCACAGGAATTGCGACAGCCGCACACTTCCCGGTCACGGCTTGGCTCTCTCCCAGCGTCTGCAGCCGGTGCTGCCCGGGGTCACGGCCCGGCAGTTCGCCGAGTCCCTGTTCGGTGGCTCCCGGGGCCGGCAGTGCCACCCGGGGCTGGCGCCAGCCCGATGCTCCGGTTACCGGAGCCGCGCGGCCGGCGGTGCTGGCGCTGTGCGAACACCCCCGGGACGGGGCCGGAGGCGGCCGCAGCCAAGACAGACAGCCCAGAAATCTGCTGGCACGGCCGATCGGCCACCGCACCAGGGCCAAAGCCAGTGCTCCTGGAGCCCGGCCCCTGCCCCGGCCCTGTGCTGATGGCTACCAGGGCTGGCCGCACTCGGGGGGCAGCACGACCCCCCCCAAAGCACCGTGTGGAGCCAAAGCCTTTGCCTGTCCCAGTTCCCAATTGCTGATCCTGACCAGCATCACGATAACCACAACAGAGTCCAGCCCTGGGGGTCTCAGACCTGCCCCAGGGTCTCAGGGCCGAGGCCCCACAGCCTGAGCTGCCTGCGACCTTGGGGAGCTGCAGCCCCCTGGGTCCCTGCAGCACCATGGGGACAGCAGAGGGGCCGGGAGCCCCTGGGGATCAGCTCCAGAGCCCACCCTGTGGTGCTGGGTTGTGGCTGGGCAGAGGTCCCCCCGCAGTGACCCCAATATCTGTTTTGGTCATCGCCAAGAGCTGCTGCAGCTGGACGCGCTCCACGGCCTGGCTGGAGGAGAGGGACTCTGCCCTGGGTGCATCTGTTCAGCTGCTCTGGAGCAGAGCGAGTGGCTCCATTGCTGCCATCCCTGTGGTGCCTGTGGCAGGATAAATGTTCTACTGCATCACTGAAAATAGCCCTGAGAGGGTTTGTTAACGTGGGGGCCAAAATTAAACCAACGCCGAGGCACCAAGTGAGGACTGAGGCAGAGAACAGCGCAGTGGCCTCGGAGCCGCTTTCTGCTCCGAGCTGCAGCACGAGCTGACCCTTCAGCTGCTGCAGATCACGGCAGCACTGTCTTCTTCCAGGCCCTGCCAATTTACGTCATCTGAGAATCCGGCCCAAACGCAGTCGAGTCATTTCCAAAAACCCGATGTTTCACTGTCATGAAAATGTCACCATTTATTTCCCAGCTCTCCGCAATGCTGGGAGGTCGAGCCCGCCCGCAACCCCGCGCTGCGTAAAAGGGCAGGAGAATTTCCCAGCACCAGGAAAAATGCGCTGCTCTGTCATTCCTGCCTCTGGATGCTTCTTGCTCCTTGAGGGAAGCGGCTTTCCAGCAGGACTTAGTGATTTTATACACTTTGATTTGCAAAGCTGCCTCTTTGTGCTGCTCAGGGGGTGATTCCTCCCCCTTGTCTGCCCCAGACCTCCCCTCCCGCAGCACTGGGGGGTCAGGGCTGAGTCCCCGATGGTGGGAGCTCAGCTCAGCTCAGCTCAGCTCAATGACCTCCCTCAGCCCAGACACCCCAAGAACAGGGGACCTCATGGCTGGTAGTAACCCCAGCCAGAGCATTGGGGTCCTTCAGAGCAGATGGTCCAGCTGAGGGGCAGTGGTTCCATACAGAGCACAGCTCCCATCCCTCCCAGGCAGCTCTCGTCCCTTCCCCTGGGCAGCCAGTGCCCCACGGAGAGGCTCGGAGGAGCATCTCACCCCACCAGAGCTGAAAGTCTTTAGCTGAGACTCCTGATGTGGATGGTGCATAACAAAAAAGTCTAAATACGTGCTGTTGCCAAAATGCAACCCAGAAGCAGGAGAAGGGGAGCAGGAGAAGCTCAGCAGTGTGTGGGCAGCTGCCAGCCCTGAGTGTCCCGGGGTTCTGTCCCTATGGGCTGAGCAGGAGCTGGCGGAGCAGGTCGATGACAAGGGACACTGGCTGCACGGTGTCGTACTCGGCGAACAGGTGACAGAGGTTCTCCGAGTCTGTCTGGCTTTTGGCCACGAACCCGAAGATTCTTTGAGAAAGGAGAGAGGCTTATTCAGTTTGCATCCAGGAATCTGAAGGAATAGGCTGAAACCAGCCCCAGCCACAGAGCCAAATCCCAGTTCCAGCAATTCCACCTTGGCCCTCTCCCCAATCACGTTTCCTTGGAAGCCAAGCAGCCGGGAGGAGCATTTTTGGCAAGGCTTCCCCAGCTGTGAAAAGATTCTTGAGCACAAGGTAGAGCCAGATATAAACTCACTTCCTGAGCCCAGCACAAGTCCCTGGGAAGGCTGTGGGATTTGGACGGGGGGTTCTGCACGAGGGGATGTGGAGAACTGGGCTCAGCCAAACCTCTCATCCAAACCTACAGAGCAAACCACCCTAAAGCTTCACCCATCAGTCCCACGCCTCATCCTGCCACCATGGTAACTTCTATCACATCCCCTCCTCACTTTTAAGCTGATTCTTTGCTGCTCTGCAATGCAGCCACTTCCCAAAGCAGCATCATTCCCCCGGATTCCAGCCCCCCACTCCACGCGGGAGGTCCCTGCTCTTACCTGGAGGACTTGCAGTACTTCTGCCACCTGGGGGAAGAACAGAATTGGAGTTGCTCAAAGGCTGATGTTTAACTCATTCCATCAGCTGCAAAGCCAAGGGTTATGTTTAGATCCACCCCAGCACGGTGCGCCCAGGGCAGTTTTATGGGATTTGGGGTTTGAAGTGGTGCAGAGGCACTGGGAACCACGGGGAAGGGAGCACAGCGGGTGGCTCCAACAGGCACGGCCGCCCAAAACTCACTTTCTGTTCTCAGGGTCCATCCCACAGAACCTGATGGCAGCCAAGGGGTAGTGTCGCCTGAAAAACACCCTGGAAGAGGAGAGGGAATTGTTAGGCAAGGGAAGGGCCTGGGCTTGAATTTGCCAATCCAAGCCCTGTTGTGCTTGTGGGGGAATGAGGGTACCTCAAAGCATCCCAAAATCCCAACCCTGGGTGCAGCTGGTTCCTGCATCCCACCCCTGCGATGCTGCCGGTTGAGCCCATCCCTGGATCGTGCCATGGGCCTGTCCACCCAGGCAGGTTTTCCTGAGGCTGGGAGGAGAGGAGGAGGGAGCTGCCTCTCCATGAGCCCCCCCTGGGCCACCCCCTTGGTCCATCCTGGGCTCTTACTTCCTCTGGACGTCGGTCAGCGTGACGCCCTGCTCCGTCACCCTGAAGTGCACCAGGGTGGGCGTGGGCAGCGTCTCCAGCTCCAAGGTGCAGGAGATGCCCTTCAGGATGGCCGGGGCTCCCGTCAGCGTCTCCACGTTCACCGAGTTGAGGTACAGGACGTTGCACACTGCAGGGACAGCGCAGGGCCCGGCTCAGCGCGGATGTGACACCGGCCAGACCCAGGGCTGGGTCCCAGGGGTCATCCTGCAGATCCCCCACACGGACCCGGGTCGGGTTTGTTTTGACGAAAATTACAAGATTTGGTGACTCAGAAATTCTTCACTAATTTAGTTTGGTTTACTTTAATTCTTCGCGCTAATTGTTGTAAAAGTCAAAGTATTTAATTTCCCGTTTCTAAATGTCACATTTGCTGGTTTTTTTTTTTCTGTTTATTACATATTTCCTTTAATGAAAAGCAGAAATACCCCAAGCCAACGAAGGGCTGAAGGCCAACCTAAAACATGACATTTCAGTCTGATTGAGCTGTTTAAAGGGCTGTTCTGGGTCAAACTAAACTTTCCAGCTTGCCAACTGATTTTTCAGAATTTCCAGCAAAACAAAGCAGTCCCCAGCTCCCCAGCCTGCGTTGTGACCTGTCCATGTGCTCTCCTGCCCTTCATTCTTTGCCCTCACCTGGAGCTCACCCAGGCTGAGGTGCACAGACCCTTCCCCGTCCTGCTCTGTCATTCCCACATGTGCCCCATAAGGTCCCTCAGCAATTTAACCAGCCCCTGACTGCCCATTCCTCTCCTAAAGCTCCAACTGTTCCACCCCTGTTGAAGCCCATCAGGAGAAAGGCTTAAAAATCAGGAACTGTTTAAAACTGTGGAAACTGGGGGTCTTTAATCAGCCTCATCACCTCAAGAACTGTGTTTTCAAGCATCTTGAGGACCCAAAGTCTCTTTGCCTTAAAAGTATCAGGCCCCTTGCAGCCCAGGGAAAACTCTGCAGAAATCCTGTGGCTATCTCCAGCCCCAGGGGAAGCTGGAGGGGGATGTCACACCAGTGCCCACCACTGCACAGGGGCGACCTGCTGCTGTCACGGTGTGCCCAGGGCTCCAGCTCTTGCCAGCCAGGCTGTCCCCAGGGCCAGGAGCCGGCTCCTGTCCTCACCTGCAGTTCTCCTGGCCAGGGACAGAGCAGATTCAGGAGCGCAGTCAGGGCTGTCCTCTCCGTCAGCGAGATCTGCACAAAGGACAAGCAGGAGCAGTGATGCCACAGGCCGGGCTGTGCTGGTCACCTCTTTGGCCGTTCCTTATCTCACAAGAGGCTCAAAGGCCCAGGACCACTCTAATTGCAGGGGTTTAGAGCAGTAATTAACTTAATTGTCCTCCATTTCCCTGTCCTGGCTCTGTTCACCTCTGCTCTCCCACTCCCACTTCCCTTGCGCTCTCCCCGTCCCCAGCGGAAGGGAGTCACCGCTGTCCCGTCCCCAGGTCAGCTCTGCAGGTCCCTGCTCCACCTGCAGCCAGGGGAGCAGCCCCTCGCAGGCCCCCGGGGGGCTCAGCCCCCTCCCCACAGCAGGACCGGACCGCGCCCACCTCCCCGGAGCGCCGGGAGTGGCTGCTCGGAGCATCCCTCCTGTCCCGTCACCTACCTCGGGTGGGGATGCTGAGCTTGCAGGGCAGCGCCAGGGCGGTGATGGAGTGCTGGTAGACGAAGGCAGAGAGGCTCCCTGCAACGAGAACCGTGAGCTGGGGGGGGGCTGCTGCCTGAAACCCCCCACCCACACACCTCCACCCCGCAGCAGTGTCCCAGGGAGCTCATGTTCCTGCTCTGGAGCCACTGCCATGGTCTCAGTGTCAGGGAAGTGTGGGCAGGACCAGGGGCTGGGGGGTTCCTGTGCTGGCAGGTGAGCAACACTTTCACCTGGTCCTGCCTGGTGCTTCCAGGGGCTTTGGAAACAGCTCCTGGGGCTGCCAGGGCTGCTGTGGGCGCCAGCACCGTCCTTACCAAAATACAGCTCCTCGCTGGCACCTTTCAGGTGAACCCCTTTGGTGGAGGACTCGATGAGGAAGTGCCGGACGAGGTCACTGCTCTCCTCGCCTGCAAGAGGGACCATAATCAGCATCAGCACAGGCCCCAGTGCCACTGTGTCACCCCTGCCCACCCCAGCCCTGTCCCAGGGCATCACCGGAGCTGCTCTGCGCTGCCATCGCGCTGCCAGCCCCTGTGAGAGATGGAATGGCCACCACAGACTAGCTGCCAGCCTCTCCCACACACCAGACTCCTGTGGCTTCTCATCCAGCTTTAATTTGAGTAATAAAGTCTCTTCCCTTGAAGCAACGCCCCCGTTTGCCCCCCGTACCTGTCTGGCTGCCGGTCGGAGAGCCAGGAACCTTCATGGCCAGCCCGAAGGAGCCGCGGTACGAGGTGCTGTCCCGCACGAGGAACGCTCCTGGCTCCTTGTCCCTCAGCAGCTGGATTGCTGTCAGAGCACAGGCAGGGGCTCAGCCAAGCACAACAGGTGGGGCCTCCCCGCGCCGTGCCCTGGTGCTCTGCAGGGAGTCGCTCCTTGGCAGCAGCAGGAAAAGCTCCGGAGCGTGTGCCAAGGACACGCACATCCCTTGTGTGGCACCAGCTGCAGCGTCCCTGCAGGGCCCTGGCTTGGTCCCACGGGTCCCTGCAGTCCCCAGGACACTCAGCCCCTGCCCAGGCCACGCTGTGTGACAGGCAGGAGAAGTTTTGCTGGATTTGGGGGACACAGAGGGGCTGTGGCACAGCCCTTGTGTCTGAGCCACCCCCCTCAACCTGTGAGAGGGTCTCTCCACACCCATCAGCCCCCAGGAGGCTTTGATTTGCCCCCACTGAATCCCCACAGGGACATTGGAGAACTCTGGGGATGGAACAGAACCTGAGGTGGGGTCACATCCTCAGAGCCTTCCCTGCCTCACCTCGGTCCCTGCTGATGCTTGGCTTGAACCAGTATTTCGATGTGTCCATCACAAACTTCATGGTGGGCTGCCCAGCCCTGGGGGGATCTGCAAGAG
This sequence comes from Aleadryas rufinucha, assembly GCA_013397815.1. Taxonomy (NCBI): domain Eukaryota; kingdom Metazoa; phylum Chordata; class Aves; order Passeriformes; genus Aleadryas; species Aleadryas rufinucha. The sequence continues at coordinate 21,954 of VZTH01006986.1, read as the reverse complement.
ACCACAGGATGTCAAGGCCAGCAGGAACCCGAAGGACCTCTGCAGATGGCAGAGCCCAGCAAAGGCATTTCTCTCTCAGGCTGGCCAGGGCTGAAGGTTTTTTCAATCCTTTTGAATCCTTTCCTCCCCACTCCTCAGAATAGCTCATTCTCCATGTAATTATCTCTCTTGGCAGGCTGTGATGTAGTGCAGAGAGGGTCACATGGAATCCCCTGGCAGTGCCAGCCTGCCCAGCGCTGCACAATCCGCTGGACCATGGGATTTACACCAGGATCTGACCCACACACCCTCCTGCTATTCCCATAAGGATCCCAATTAAAACCCTCTGCCTCGAGAGCTGCCTCTGCTCATCTCCTCCCGAGAACAATAGCCCCAGTGTTTGCCCTTGAATGAGGGACCTTGTGAACCCTGGTACCTTTTGGTGTCCTCAGAGCAAACGAGAACCCCAACCCCTCCTCCCAACCCAGTCTGGGTCTGCAAACAAGCAGGACAGGACAGAATGATGTTTCTCATTCTCAGGTACTATAAATAGGTGCATCTACCTCTCTTCGAGGGAGCACAGCATTCCTGCCTGCTGAGCCCATGCCCCAGGACACCGGTGGGCAGAAGGCTGTGGCTAATCCAGGGTCACCAGCCACGAGCTGGAGACCACCTGGACCACAGGGAGACACAGCAAGGAGCTCCAGCAAGGACCTCTCATCCTTTGTGTCTATAATCCACAGCTAAACCAGAGGGAAAACGGGGTTTTCTCCCCCTTTCCCAGCAGCTTTTGGGGTCTGCAGCTCCTCCCCGCCCTGCCCCGTGACTCACTGTCCGAGAGGCAGCTGAGTGCCGGCGCTGACACCGCGTTGTTCAGGCCACCGAGCCTCGAGGCCGGGCTGCAGCCGGCCAGGGGGGGCTGCGTGGCAGAGCTGGGGGGGGCTTTGGCCAGCCGGGGGGGTCCATCTCCTTGTTCCAGGCAGCCGTTCACCAGCAGCACCGGGATGTCGGCCGCGGAGGTGAGGATGGAGGGGGGGCAGCTGCTGGCCTGGCCCTTCTGGACCAGGGAGGTGCCTGCCCTGGGTTGTGAGGGGCTCTGGCCGAGAGCTTCCCTGGAGGGGGACACGATGCCGGAGGAAGGGGAGCAGGGGCTGCCCAGGGAGCTGCTGGGGGACGGGCAGGCAGCGGCCGAAGCGTCCGAGTCCTCGTTGTGGAGCGAGTGGGTGCTGCTGCAGGGAGACAGAGCAGAGGTCAGGGGGTTGTTCACACACAGAGACCACCCCAGCGACTGCAGCAGCCCCGCAGGGCATCGCCTCCCAGCCCAGGGAATGAGGGATTTGGGGTACTGCCCTGTGCCCCTTCCACCGGGCACAGGTGGCACTTACCTGCCCAGGATGTAGCTGGTGTCGGAGCCGGGGCTCGTGGAGAGCTGGGACACCCAGCTGCCCCTCTGCCGGGCCCTCAACACGTACACGGGCTTCAGCAGATTGTCAGCGCCTGGGGAGGTGCCGAGGGCCCCGGGGCTGTAGGAGGCGGTGTCCGTGTGTCCTGCCAGGCACTGCCGGGGCGCGCTGGTGCTCTCGGATGCTTTGCTACAGCTCAGGGCGGCCGACTCGGGGCTCGAGGGTCCGGGTGGGCTCGAGAAAACCACGCTGTCACTGGTGCTGTATTTGCCTCCGAGGGCCCCTTTTTGGGGCAGGAAGCTGTTGGCCTGGGGGGACCTGGAGAAGGGGGTGCCCGAAGGGCTGGGGGAGCCCTGTGGCAGGTCGGGCCCCGTGGCTCTGCCCGGTGTCAGCTCTATGTACTTGATGTCTGCAGGGAGAGAGAGGAGGTCATGAAGGACCCGGTGTGCAAACTGGGTTCCTCAGCAAAGCTCCGTGAGGAGCCTGTGTCTGCTCTTCCTGCTATGAATTTTGGCTCCTGCTCTGCAGGGCTGGGGGTCCAGCACTACCCTTTGTTGAGACCCTGTGAGGGCTGATTCCTCACGGATCCCAAGGTGCAGTGATCCCCCCCGGTCCTGGCAGGCTCCCAGGGAAGGGGGTTACGTGCGGTCACGTCTGGCTGCTCAGACCCCCCTCGCCAGCATTACCCAGCCAGGACCTGCCGAGACCTGCAGCCAGAGGCGGGTGCTCCCTCCAGCAGCTGCTCTGTTTGTACCTGACTCAGGAGAAAAACATCTGGCTGCTCCCCCCGGGACCACGTCAGGTTCAGAGGGTGGCCCTGCACACCCTGGGAGGGGACTGGGTGGAGGAGCAGGGGGATGTCACCCGGCCCCAGGTACAGCTGGACTTCTGTCCACACTGTGGCAGCGAGGCAGAGGAAATCCACGTGGGACAGGGGCGGTCACAACACTCTTGGTGTCCACTACAGCACCAGCCACGCCAGCAGCAAGCACAGACCCGGGCAGGGGCTGGCTGCTCCCTCCTCCCTTCTCCCACCCTGCACAAATCTCTCCAGGGAAGTGACTTCCAAGGCAGTTTCTCTGCCTGTGTCCTGCTGTGGGGTTCTTCCTTCTCTTCCATTCGTGCTCAGAGCCAGGCATCTCCAGCCCCTCCACTTGCCACCAGTGACATGGGAACACACCTGACAGAGCATCTCCTGTCCAAGAGCCTCAGTAGAGCCTCACGGCCAAGACCAGGGGTGCCTGATGCATGTCAGGTCCTGGCTTCCTTGGATAAAGCCAGCATTTCTGGCTGAGCTGGAAGAGGCCTTTTAGCAAGAGACACTCAGACTCGATTTGAGCGCTTGCAGCGATGGCAGATTCATCACATCCCAGGGAAGCTGCTCTGGTGGTTAATCACTCCAGTGCCAGAGGTGTGCACCTCCCTTCCAGTCTGGACGTGCCCAGCTTTGCTTTCAGCGCCTGGTTCTTGCCCTGCCGTGGAGTTCAGGAAAGTTCCCCTTCCCAAAGGTGTTTCTCGGAGAGGGAAAAACCTTTTTGCTGCAGCAAAGACAAACTGCTCTGACAGCCCTGAGCTCCCTGGCCAGGGTGTGAGCGGTCCTGATGGACCTGCTGTGTGGGAGCTGCTGGCCCTGGCTACTGCAAGGAACAACCAGAGCTCTGGGGCGCGGAGCTGGATGAGCAGGAAAAGCAGGGGTCTGTACAGAAATTACTCCCTGAGCCCCTTCTCTGTGCCAATCCCAGCACAGGATTGGATAAACATAGCCAGCCATGAGCACCAGGGAGGTGCTGGGTGAGCCAGGAGGGCTCAGGGTGCCCAGTGGGGATGCAGCTGGACAGAGCCAGAGCCAGAGCCTTGCCAGCAGCAGCTCCTCCAGTGCCCGGCCTTGGAGTAGCTCCACGGCCACGTGTCCTGGTATCAGTGCACAAACCCTCGCAGCGAGCTCCTGGCCGGATGCTCTTTGTCAATGTCTCCTCAAAAGGAGAAAGAAATGGGGATTTTAATTGTCCTTTAAAGAACTGGCAAGCATCTGTGCACCGGGCTCATGAGGCCTTTTACCTCCTACTTCTCTGCCTTTGCTCCTCTTATCACCTGTGGTTAAACCTCAAATATTTGCTCAAGACCTTGGCAAGTTTTCCAGCACCAAGGAGTGGCAAAAGTGCCGCAATCACGGAGCCCAGATGTCACGCAAGCCGAGATCCGAGATCTCCTTTCTCCTCTCCTCTAGGAAGGAGCAGGATCCAGAGGGAACAGTGACTCTCATGAACACGTCTCCTGTTGCTGCAGCAGTTCATAGAATCACAGAATATGCTGAGTTGGAAGGGACCCATCAGGATCAAGTGCCATGTTTAAAGCTTCCTCATGGCCTCCATTAGACAAGACAAGAACAGGCCCCTCTCGCCTCCCCGGGCACCATCTGTCCCTGCCACCCCCACATCAGGGCACAGGTTGCAGGGCTGGAGCAGGAGGAAGTGAGTGAACAGGGACGCTGCACTGTGGGAGGAAGTTTGTGTAAAAACCAAGAGCTGTTAAAAGAAAATGAAAGCTGAAGTGAGGCTTTTCCCACTGAATTCGTGGCCAGCTTTCCAGAAGTTCAGTTCCTCACCTGGAGCCAGATTCTCCAAACCACTAGCACGTTACCTGCAGAGCTGCTTGGGGCTCCAGCCCCCAAGTGCTGCCTGAAGGGGGGCAGTGAAATGGGTCAGGCACCGAGCAGCCTGAGCTGAATCTGCACTTTGTCATGGTATTTTATCTGCAAGGCCACCCTGCCCATCCCGGCAGGAAGCAGGGACACTGTCTGCTCTGGAACTGCCTGGCTCCTGCTGCCCTGCTGCAGGCCAGGACCCTCACACCCACCTCGTCCTTCTCCAGCCCCACCATCCTCATGTTTGCACGAGGGCTCAGGGAGAACTGAATTTTTTCATTGCCTTTAACATCCCCACATTTGACTTTCCTGTGGAAAGAGGCTTGGGGACAGATCAAGGTATTTCCGTGTGTAAAAACAGGGATGGGCAATGAGGCTTTTGGGAAGCAGTGAGACTTGAGGCACCTGAACCACCCTAGACCTGTCCTGTCAGCAGAGTCAGCTCCCCTTGTGCTGGGGCTGCCCCGTGCACAGGGTGTTGAACATCTAAACGAGCAGGAGAGCCCAGGCAGGAATACTTGGATCAGGAGCAGCTGACATATCAGAGCTTGGATTGCAGGGATGACAGGGAAGAGTTGCACAAGGGTTCACATAAGGCACTCGTGAGCAGAGATGGGGCTGGTATGTGTTGCTGGTGCCTTGCCTATGCCAGGTATGCTGCCCGAGGAGTGCACAAGCCCTGGAAAAAGAATTTCCCTGGCAAAAGAATTGGGAACACTTAAACGGGATGGTTGTGCAACACTCGATACCTTAGCCCAGGGCTCTGGAAATCTGGCTGCACATCCGTGTGCTCCCACAGGTCGAGTGTGACCCTGGGAAAGGCTCTGCTGCCCCTGAGGGGAGCAGGGTCCTCACATGGCACCCAGAGCCCAGGGCCAGTCACTGCTGGTGACAGCTGGGATTAGAAGTTTTCCAAGAGCTGCAAGTCCCATTTGTAATGAGAATTGTTTTCTCCAAAGACAGGGAAATGAATATCAGGTAGAAATAAAGGCTGTTTTCCCTGTTCCCTTCTGGATCCCTTTGAGCTGGCTGGACATGAGATATGCCAACAGTGATCAGACCAGGGCCAGGGGAGCACCGGAGTTAGGCAGAGCTTGGATACGCAGCCTGTCCTGCTCCTTCATGTGGAACCCTGATATCAGGAAGCAGTCCCCCACGCTGATCCCACTGGGGACAGTGAGGAATGCCCCTGACGCCCATTCCCAGCCTCCCCAGGACCTTGTGTGGGTGCAGGGGACAGGTGTGTGCCCGACCCCTCTGCCCCAGGCTCCGGCAGAGGTTTTTCACCAGACGGGAGCCTCGCTGGCCCCACAGCCCGAGCGCTGCCTTTGCCTCACCTATTGCCTCCGGGTCCTGCTTCTTGGTGGCCGCAGCGTCACCCTGAGCAGCAGGCTGGGCTGCATCCTTCACCGGCCTGCACGGCAGCGGCTGGAAGGTCGGGTCGATTTCTAGGATCATCTGGTTGAGAGACTCTATGGTTATGTCCAGGGAGGGAGACACCGGCTGAGCCTCAGGATCCAAGCTGGTGTTCTCCTCCTCCTTTGGCTGGCGCGGGGCAGGGGGTCTCTCCAGGGAGGAATTCTGCTGCCCCTTCCCCTGCGTGTGAGCGGCCACGTGCTCCGACGCGGGCTGGGCTCCGTAGGCTCTCCCGCCGGGCAGCAGGCGAGCCTTGGGGTGCACCATGGAGGGGGGGTCGCTCCAGGCCTCCGTGGAGTAGTAGACGTACTTGCCTGGGTACCCCGCCGCGTGCAGGCTCTTGCTTTCCTCCGGCGAGGAGATGCACACGGTCTGTCCAACGCGCAACACGTGCGATTCTATGACCTGTGACATGGTTTGGTTTTCCGGTTTCACGGCTTGGAGGCCAAGGGAAACCTCCTCCTTCTCCTCCTCCTCCTCGCCTCCTTCCTCCACCAGGGACCTCAGACCCCGTCTTCAATCCAGTCTCCAGCGGAATAAGAATCTGAGGAATGCAGAGAGGAGCGGTTACACAGGCATGCCCCGGGCAGGAGCAGACTTCAGCGGAAAAGTCTATAAAAACGGGGATTTGGAGTGAAAGCTGGAATTCAGCTCATATGAAAACAAGTCACCCTGTCCTGCTTTTCCACCCCCTCCAGCCTCTGCTCCCGGTGCCACAGCAGCAGCCGGGCAAGCACATGAAAGACTCGTTGGCAACAGCTTTCCAGGATTCAAAGGCCTAAAATGGAATCCTGCTTTTATTTGCTAATTTTCTGGATTAAGAATGAAATGAAGGCTCTGACAGCCTTCCCGTGGGACCCTAACCCTCAGGAGCCATCCAAGGGCAGCCAGCAAGCCTGGAGCCCTGCGGGGCAGAGAGCCGGAGCTGCCTTCCAGGGCAGTGTCCTGCAAGCGGGTGTACAGCTAATCCAGGATTTTATTTTCCTGGTACAACGCGGGTCTGGAAGCCTGCGGACGTGGCTGCGGCCTCAGCCATGGTGCTGCTCGAGGAATCTGACTGCAGATAGATTTTGAATACTCCCTGGCTTCGCTTTAGGCGGAAAGGATTGTTTTATTCCCCATCATAAACCCCTATGGAATGAGGTCAGCTTCCCTCTGGGATCCGGGAAAAAGGGCCTTGGGACGCTGTGTGGAGGTGGGGAAGTTGTCCTGCTGCATCAGCAATCAGATGGGGTTCCCCCTGCTCCTCTCCTGCTTGGCTGGAGCTGTCCCTCAGCAGCGTGCTGGCACCAAACACAGAGGGACCCTCACTGCTTCGGCTTTGGATGAGGACAACAACCCCGTCCCCCCCCCGTACCCACTGTGGCAGCCAAGCCTGGTGTCTCCGTGCTGGGGACATCCAGGCCCAGCACATTCCCCGTGTCAGCACCACATCATCCTCTCTGGTCCCTGGGGAGGGCAGCACTGATGGGGACCACGGGGTATCCAGAGATCCAGAGCCAAAGGTTTGCTGGCAGGAGTTAATCCCACAGCTCAGGGCTCCCTCTCCACATCCTGCGCGGATTTGGTGTCTGACACTCCCAAACAGAGGGGCACACTTCATAAAATATTTGTCCTGTCCTGCACCAGTCTCCAGTGATGGACTTATTTACTCGCTTATCCTGGGCTGATTAACGATGGAGTCACAGGATTAGGAACGAGACACGTTGCTCCGAGGCAGCCGGTCCCTCAGCGCCGTGGGCGCGGGCAGGAGCTGGGCTGGTGCCCTGCGTCATTGTCTGTAATCAGTGACTAATTGCCCCGCCAGGTGTTGGGAGCAGGTACGGAGGGTGGCTCAAAACAGGGCAGCTGTGCCCTGGATGAGTTATATAACACTGGAGAAGCCCCACATCTTGCTAGGGAGACACCTGGGATACCCCGGGCTCGCGAAGTGTAGGGAATTAGAAGCAAAACATCGCCGCTGTCTGCTGCTGCTGTCAGCACCCGGCCCCGGGCGAGTCACGGCAGGCAAAGCCCTCTCCGGGGCTTCCGAGAGCACGGAGGGCTGCAGCAGTGAATAAATACCTCAGCCCCATTTACCTTCCTGCCAGCCCAGCCCAGCCCCCGCGGTGTCTCCTGAGCCTCTGAGAGGTTTTAGTTACTGGTCTGGCATGGGAATGGCTTGGGAGCAGGGCTGTGCTGCAGGAAGGGAAGCACCCCTGGAGCCTGAATTAGACAGGTCCAAGGCACCTCTGAATTGTTCCTAATTAATCCTAGAGGTGGGAACCTCTGGGAATTTGGGGCTATGCTGTTGGAGCCAGGTCTGCCCCAGCTCCCAGAGGAGGTGGATTGAGTCTGGAGCCGGTTATCCCTATGGAGAACCGGCTGTGAAGGGATCTGTCAGAAACTGGGGGGCAGGTGGGTGAGGGGCTGCAGGTGGGGGGGCCCCTCCTCTGACTGCAGCAGTGCCACAGCCCACGGTGCCCTCCCTGCTGGCTGTGCCACAGCCAGCACCAGCATGTGGCCGTTCCTTGGCATTTCCAGACCCCAGCCCCAGGGCACAGGGGATACAGGAGCAGGCTGGGACCCAGCCCCCCTCTCCCACAGCAGCTGGGCTGGCCGTGCCAGGGCTCTGCCCACAGAGTGCTTGTCACCTCCAGTCGGGTCACAGCACTGGGGGGTGGTCAGAGCCCAGGTAAGCAATGCCCACCTTGGGAAACCACCCGAGGTCTCCTGCCCTGGGGCACCGTGTGCCACAGCACGGCCGGCTCTGCGTGAGAAGTGCAGTGCGGTACAAGGCTCGGAGGGAGCGTTTGTTAAATATAAAAAGAAGAGTCATTCCAGGTCAAAAACACAAGCGAGATGGAGTGAAAATTGGATTCTCCCCTGGGGAGAAGAACTGCCTGGCTCCAGTCAGCATCCACAAGACAAGGCTGGTTTTAATTTAAGTAGGTACAGAAATAACGTGCAGGATGCATGAACCAGGGCTGTCGGGGCTTCCAGGAGCATGCACGCAACAGCTTCCCTCCTTTCTTGTACTCCTGCCCTGAGTTTTTGATCTTTCTCATGTGTGATGCTGCCAGAATTAGCCTCCAAACCTCATTTCTCCTCCCTTCCCTTCTCTGGGTTGAAGTGAAAGGTCTCCCAGACTCCTCACAGGAATTCTGAGCCTTGGCTGTGGGCTCTTCTGCTTGGAGGAGCAAAGGAGAAGGGCTGAGGTGAAGGAGGGGAATCACAGGGCGGCTGCTGGCCACCAGCGTGGGGTGGGCAAACGCTGTCCACAGACACCAGGACTTCCAAGAGCCACTGGGAGTGGCAGTGTCCCCATGCACAGGCCCAGTGAGGGCTGGGCCAGGTCTGGCTGTGCCCCTCAGGCAGGGCAGAGAGGCCAGGCACGGGCACAGGTATCACACACATCCCCACCATGCTGTGAGCGACGCCCTGGGCTCTGTGGCAGCAGCAGAGTGAGCTCTGTGACAGAATCAGGGCAGCCCTGGCAGAGGGAACCCCAGCACTGCAGCCATGCCTGGCCAGGCTGGTTCAGCCAGGGCTGGGAGATCTGCTGGCTGTATGGAAATTCCGGGGAAGGAGCTCTGTTGTCTCAGCTAAGTCAAGGCTAGCACAGAAAGAGATGGAAATAAGCTGGCACAAACACACCCAGACTGGAAATTACAGAGTTTCTGCTACTGGAAAGCAGCCTGTGGAACACAACTTTCCCTGAGCTGAAGGAGACAAGTCACAGACTTCAGATGCAGATGGACACTCTTAGAAAAGTCCTCAGTGAGGGAGCTGCCTGCTGCACCAGGAGACCCAGCTCGTGGGGCTGGAGCTGCAGCTCAGCCCGGTAACCCCAGTTCTGCTCCAGCCCAGCTTAGCAGGCAGCTCCCCGCGGCAGGAAAAGGAGCCGGGCTCGGGGTGTCAGGCCCGGAGCACCCACGTGGGGCGGGAGGTGGGTGCTGGCTTTGGAGGGCTGCAGGGCGCTGCAGGGCGCGGCTGGGAGAAGCCGGGTGCCCTCGGGCCAGGGCTGTGCCGGCACACCCCGGCTGCTCGATAACCGCCCGCCCTTCCCAAACCCGCCGGGCACGGCTCAGCCCCGCGACGCCACACGGGCCGAGCCCGGGGATCCACGCAGAGCAAAGTCCCTCCGGCTTCGTCTGCGGGAGCTCAGGGAGCCCGTGGGACCCCCCAGCCCCGGCGCTGGCTCTGCCCTGGCACCAGCTCAGGGTAAGGGCAGAGCTGGCAGCGCTGCCCCGCAGCATCGCCGGCAGCTGCGCGCTCGGGTGTCCCAGCGCGGTTATTTGGAGCTCAGACATGCGAGCCGGGACACGGCCTCGCTCCCTGTCTGCGCAGACCCCAAAACAGCTCCGCCAGCTGCCAAGTCTGGTTGTTTTTCCTCGCAACGTGAGCCCTGGGAGCCTCCCGATGACAAGCCTGTTACACATCCCCTCGCCAGGAAGGGCAGAGGGAACTGCTGGGACACCCAGGATTTCCAGAGCTCATTACACACAGTTTAATCACTGCGAGGGCTGCGGGCGACTTGCCTGGATTAGAGGGGCGTGCTGAGGGGGGTGAGGAAAAAGGTTCCCATGGTTGTGCTGTGTTTTCCCCGCAGAGCAGGGAGAGCCACGGTATCACATGGCAGATATTAATATACCCCAGCTCCGGGGGGTTCCAGCACCTGGTGCCCGGGGAGGGGCTGCCCTCCCACGCCGGGGGAGAAGGGGTGTCTGTCAGAGCCTCCTCCCTCGCTCGGACACGAGCAATTAGGAATCTCAGCAGCAAGAAAAAGCATTTATGAAATCCCGGACAGCATCTCGGTATCTGGCCAGCCCCCGGAGCTGCAGGACGGGGCAGCACCCGCATGACCAGTGCCAGAGCAGGATGTTTTGGTGGAGCAGCAAAAAACCCTCCAGTGCAAGCCGAGAGCATCCACAGCAGGAACCACCCACCCCCAGCGACCCCTCTGCCGATCCCCCCCAGTGTGCTGCTTGTTTAGCAACATTTCAGACTTCTGGAAGGGTCTCCAGGGTTTTGGAAGGGGTGGGTTGTTAGGAATGTTGAAATCGCTGCTCCAGCAGCTCCCCCTCCCACTGCCTTACAGCCTTTTCCTCTCCCGGGACAGCTCTTTCCCCTCTGGCAAGAGCTTCTCTGGGTACAAGATCAGCACAGAGCCTGGTCCCCGTTTCCAAGAGAGGTCCCAGCACAGCCAAGAGAAGTTTCCCCTCCCCTCTTTGTGGGTGAGCAGTTGACATGGGAGGCTCAGGGACAAGAGTGTCTTTAGAACAGGGTGTCTGTCTAAAAATAGGCTAAATTAGCAAATCCTAGGAATGCTTGAGATGAGTTACAGGAACAGACACTAACAAGCTTCTCGGAGCACCAGCCAGGATATTTCTTCTCTGAGACCATGGGAACATCTCCCTCCAGCCCTTGTGGGACTCACTAGGCAGCATTAGACAGAGGAATCTGCAGCATGAGAGGCTGTTTCCCTGCATTTCAGGGGTGCCAAGGGGAGGGAGAGGATGGGAGCTGCTGCATGGGGGGCTCTGCACGCTGCAGGTGTTTCAGAAGGGCCCTGAACATCTGTGCTGGCCTGGGCACATCCCCTGCAGTGCACAGTGCTGCACCCGGGCCTTGAAACCTCCTGAGGCACCAGAACCTGCTTCAAGCTCTTCCCTTAGGTCCAAGCAGTAGAGGTGGGACTAGAATCTTTTCCTCCCCTCCTCACACTCCATTTTCCTCCCAATACATCCACCTACACCAGCACCAGATCCAAGTGCTCCCGCCTGGAGCCCTGGCTGCACAGCTTCTATGCCATCCTCCCGATGCTCCCTCTCCTCTGACACAAGGATGGAGGCCCAAACCCTGGTTTTGGTTTCACAGCATTTTTGTTACTGACCCAGTTCCCAGCCCTTTGACCTCCCTGGCTGCCTGTGGCTCAAGAAGGTTCAGTGGTACCACAACACCCTGAGTAACTCGGAGCCCCACACAAACCTCTGCCTCAGCCACCGACACTTCTGCTCCCACGTGGCACTTTTATTGCCTTGAACACTCCACAATTCCCACACCACAGCCTCCCACAGGGAGCAAGGAGACACTGGAACACACAATCCCAGCCACGTCACCTCAGCTGAGCTCGCTTGAGGCAGTGGAGGAAACGCGCACTTAGGCACATGCACGGACAACAAACACCACTGGAAATATTAAATAGGCTTCAAAAAGGTATGAAAGGTAATTGCTCATGTCATAAACCCCATGGACTACTGAGAAAACCTCAGAACCTTAGCCTGAGCAATATGCATAGTTCCACACCATTGCTCCCAGCATTATCCAGCAGCCTTCCCCACCCTGGATCACCACAGCTCAGCCTCTGCCCACCGGCAGCACTGCTGGGGCAGGAACAACCACATCTTGGCTTATTTGAGATCCCTGCAGCAGATTCCTCCCAAGGCACAGGAATAATCCCCAGCTAAATGCAAAGCAGCAGCGAGAGGAGCGATGGAAGGGAAGAACTGATACGAACTGCACGCAGCATTAGCATGAGAACTGGAAGAAAAAAAAGGACTTGGAAGAGGCATGGCAAAGGCAGAGATGGCCCTGGGAATCAGCACTCGGAGGTACCTGGGCTGCAGCGGCTCGTCCCCACTCCTGCGCGGCTCCGCTGCAGCACCTCCAGCACCTGGAGCTCATAAACCACAAGGGTGGGTCTGTACAAGGACCGGGTTCTCTGGGAGCTTGGATTTAACGGGAGCCCGGTCCCTCCCACCTGGGCCGAGCTTCGCCGCCCCTCCGTGCCCCGCAGGTGTGGTGCAAGAGGGAAGACCCAGACGCCGGGTCTGGGGTAGGAGCCGGGGCAGCGCAGGGCTGGCGAGGGGCCAGGCTGCCCCCGAGCACCCGGCACGGCACGGCAGGGCTGGAGGCAGAGAGCTGCCAGCCGGGGACGGCTTTCAGCTGGAGAAGAGCAAGGCAACCTGCTCGGGGCAGGTGAGGAGTGGGTGCTACGGCTGCCAAGGACTGTGCCTGCCCCTGCATCCCCCGGGCAGCAGCAGCCCCTGCCCAGCCCTCAGCCATGGCACTGTCGGTGGGGCAGGGCTGATGGGGACTGTGCTTCAGCCTCTCCAAACCTCTCGGCTGTGACAATAAATGAAGAGGGAACAACATGCACAGACTCCTCTCCAGCTGGAGCATCGGAGTTGAGCTCCTCCTGCTTCTTTCCAGAGGTACCAGCTGCTCCTGGAATGCTGCAGCTACCACAGACCCATTTCTGGGAGCAGCAGTAGACAGGGACAGCCTGTCCTGTGTCACTGCCTCGTGGCAAAGGTGCTGCCTTAAGGAGGGAGATTGGTTCAAAGGGAAGGGCGTTATCATCAGTCTGGTTAAAGGGCATCTGCTGCCTTCCAAGGGTCTGCCCACGCCATCATCCCTGGACTGTTATCCCTGGTGTATTACAGGGAGAAGATTGAAAAACATTTTGAAAGGTAACCACGTCTCTAACACGTGTTTGCAGTGTCCAGCCCAGAGCAGACAGGCCTGGCTGCTGCACTCAGCATTCCCACATGGGGAACAGGGGATTATAAACAACCCCCGAGCATCCTTCTGGATTGATGTTCATTTTGGCTCAAGGGTTTCTTCCAGTGTCAGTGGGCACAAAGCCATGGAGCAACCTTTAAAACCATGTCTCTGAAATATCCTTTTTCAAGGAAACTGCCTATTCTGCTGCCCATAAATGCCTTGGGCTCATTGCAGTGTTGCCACACTGTGAAGGGACACTTTGAAACGTCTGGTTTTATCAGGAAATAGGCCATATAAACTCCCTGCCTTAAATTCCTTCATCTCACTTTACAATCTTTCCAACGTTTCATTTATTACCAACCATTGTTTTTTCCTGTCCTTACATCCCTGGGCAAACAGTCTGACATGGCCAGCACAGCCCCTTCCCATCTGCGATGGCTGTGGGATTGCAGTGGGAGTGATTTCCCAGCAGCTTTCCTTTTCCTGGCTGGTAAAATTCACCTGGATGAGGTCCTTGACAGATGGAATTTCTAACCTGGAGGATGTTCAGTATCACACACACATCAGCCTGACTCCAGCTGGAGGGAGCCAACGGGGAGTAATGTCGAGGAACCAGGACCTGCGCTGGGCCCCTCAAGTTGAGCATCTTCTCTCTCCTGGGGTGCTCAGGTGGTTATAAAGGACAGGGGAGCACCAGGGCTGTGGGGAGAGGAAGGGTTTGGCAGCAGAATGAGGTGGCTCCATGCTCTTGTCCCATTGTTTGCAGCCAGCTCTGAGCACACACAGGCTTCGAGTCTGTTCACAGCCCTGGGAAGCTCAGCAGGATAAAATCTGTTCAGGGCTAAGCACTTCCTCTGGAAAAATCACCCCAAAGTGGCCCTGTGCTGTGCCACCCCATCCCAGTGCCCAGCTCCAGCCAGCACCTGGCTCACCTGGTGGGATTGAGTGGGACTCACCTGTGGAGCCAGAGTGGCCTCCCGAAAGGAAGGCGCTGACACCTCCACTGTCACCTCCTGCTGTCACCTTCTGCTGACATCAACACGCTCAGCAACCCAGAAATCAGTGCAAAGCTGTTTGCTGTGTGTTCACATCCCGTGTTGGCCCCAGGCTGAAGAGGCCTCTGTGTCCTGGAGTGATGCAATTCTCTGTCAAGGCAGTGGGATGTTACTGCTATTGGCACTCAGGAAGCCAAATTGCAATTCTTGTGCTGCTCTAACGTTGCTTTTCTGTCTTTTCTCTCTGCTTTTCCATCTGTGTTGTGCAAGGCATGAGGAGATGGCCTGGGGGAGCAGCTGCTATAGAAAATGGTTTGTTTGTAGCAGGGCTGTCAAACTCCTCCCCAGTGCTGAAACAAATGCAGGGATATCGCAAGACCCCTCAGAAAAAAAACATCATTTACCTCTGGCTTTGACGTTGCTGGTTCTGCAGTGAGGCCAAGGAATTCAGCGGCTCTTTGGCCAAGATGTTACATTTTCTCTGTGCTCTCTGAATCCACAGAAGATCAGCAGGGAAAAATTAATGGGGTGCAGGGAGGGTTGTCCACGCAGCAGGGTGCTCTGCCCTGGCCCTGAATCTGTGTCACACAGGTGTGAAAATCTCACATCAGGGCTCTGTTACCCCCATTAGAACCCAGGTTACTCTGAATTTACTGCAGAGGTTTTGGATTGAAACAGCAATGCCTGTGAGAACCACATGCCAGTCACCTGTGCAGGTGAACTCACCCTGCAGTGCAAATCCCACCAGGAACAAGCCTCTGCATCATCCTGGATTTTCCCACCCTGAAGGCCCTAAACATTATTAACAAACAACATATCCCTAAACTTTGTAAATGGTGATAGAGGCGTGCAGGGGGGCAAGACCACGGTAGCACATCTCCTCTGAGGTGGGATGGGGTGGTCAGCAGTGAGTTAATGCCACTTTTCTGTTCCCAGGAGAAAGCAGAGGGAAATGAGGAGGAGTGAGAGACTGACTGGGGGAGAGCACTCTGCTCACTGCTGGAGATGGCCAAGGAAAACTGGAGCGGCCACAGCACAGGCTGGAGGAAGAACAAGAGAGGCAGAGAGCCACGGAGTCCCTCCTGCAGGGTTGCAAATGTGTGGTTCCTTGTTTCTGGGATTTGAGCAAAATAAACGCCCAGACACCGACGAGGGACCCAACATGAAAGAACATTTTCAGAGGAACAAACATTGGTTATGAATAAGAGTTGGGAGTGCTTCCCTGGAATGCACCTGTGCAAACGAGGAGAAAAGGATGAAACATCCCTCTCTTTGTCACCTCTGCTTGGAACTGAGGGCTTGGTTCCCGTGTGAGGGGAGTTGATCCACGGAGTGGCTCTGGGGGCTGCAGGATCTGGAGGGCAAGGTGTGAGGCCTTGGGGCTGAGATGTTGGGGCCACGCAGCAAAGCTGGGACAAGAGATTGTCCTCCAGGTCCTTCTTCACTGCAGGAACCCCTCTCAGCAGCATCCGTGGCAGAATCCTCTGTGACCCCTCTGCTGGTACCTCCTCTGCCTCTTCTTTCCTTGGCTAAACCCAACCTGTCTGCGCAGAGCAGATTTCTCCAGGCACGGCCCTACCCAGGATGTGCTCATAAAGGACAAAGTATTAACCTGACAGCTAAAAAAAGAGCAAATAAAATGCGTGAGTTGACCCAAGCAGCTGCTCTGCCCCGTGTCCTGAGTTGCCACTGACACCTACTCCCTCCTGCTGCCGGCTCTGGAAAACCTTCCAGGAGTCTGACACAGAGGAAGCGAAGTGACACCATGTCCAGCACCTCAGAAGCGTCGTGGGAAGTTGACGGAGCAGTAAATCTGGGCAGGAAGCAGACTGCTGCTGTCTTCCTCCCTCCTCCTCTTCTCCTCACTCCTCCATAGTTCCTCCTTCCTCTGGGGCCTTCGAAAATGAAGGAAACACGTTAAGTGCTGCAATACCTGCCTGAAAAATCCACAAAGGGCTGTGGCATTCTGGGGACTGATGGCACAGCTGGTACAAGCAGAGCAGGTCTGGGCAGCTCCCAGGGAACTCTCTGAGGGGCTCCTGACCTGCCTTGTACCCGACCAGTGGCACAGGGCAGGGAGAAGATCCCAAAGGTCTGGAACTGGGTCCTGTTGCCACGTCCAAACACCCCCAGAGACTCCCTCCCCTTGCTTTGGTGTGGGAGCCGGTGGGCACCGTGTCCGGCACTGCTCGGCTGTGCGGAGCCCGGAGCGTTCAGCACAGGGGGGGTTGAGCTCCTCGGCATTTGGGGACCCGAGGAGGGGCTGTTGCCAGGGCAGGGACAGCCCCTCACACCTCCCCCGGACCCCGTTACCGCGGGGCTCCTGCAACAACCACGTGCGGCTGCAGGGACCTCGCCAGGTGAGTCACCCTTTTCATGGCACAACAAAACATATTTACTCAGAGAAGGGTGACGAGGCCCTTTGGTTCCCCCGAGGGGGTGTTAATCAGCCTCCTCTCAGTGAGAAAGGACCTTTTGTTTTCCAGACCTCACAGTTACGGTTTTCACAGCCTGAAAGTGCGAGGCTCCGGGGAAGTCGCATCATGCTTGGAAGCATCGGTGACGGTCGGAGCCGGTGGGGAGCCAGGGCAAGGACAGGGAAAGCTCCGTGTCCATGCCCCGCGGTGGGGCTGGCGGGGTGTCCCGAGCTGTGTCTGTGCAGGAGGGAACGGAGGAGCAGCGGTGCTGGCCCGGAACGTGCCGGAGGCGCGGGCAGGGCTGAGCACGGCTCCGGGTCCGTGCCTGCACACGCCGGGCGCTGCGAGGGGAAAACCACTGACGTCAAGCACACAGGATGAGGCCCCGCTGCTGCCCGGCACAGACACAGCCCAAGTGGCAGCAGCTCCAGGTGGTTCCTGCTGCCTCCCACCAGGAATTACCTGGCTGTGGAGGTGGAGCACGGAGAAAACCCCTTTTTTTGGCCAGTGCTGTGTGACACTGGCAGTTGACCACATGCCAAAGAGCTACAGACAAGCCCAAAAGCAAACGGGCACCTCGAGGCTCCCTGCCTCATGGGGCACTGCCCCAAGGGTGTTGGTGCTCAGCACGTAGCTGTCCTGAGGTACTGTCCCCCAGGATGAACACCTTGGATTTCTCTGGGGTGTTTCCCAAAGGCAGCAGAGGAGCACAGGACAGCTCTCCACAGCCTGCATCTGCAGGTGCATTTTGCTCTCAGAACCTCAAAGAGTTAGAGACTGGGCTCTTCTTTCCTTAGCAGCAAGCCCTTTTCCTGCAGCAGCTTGGGATGGATCATTCCCAGCGAGGAAACCTCACCTGGGGAGTGCCTGCCTCCCTGTTGCTGTGGGAAGGCAGGAAAAGGCAGCACAGGCTGTCCCACATGGCATCATCCATCGTCAGAAGCTGGGACGTCATTGTCCAAAACTTTCCTCAGAAAGATGCTTCCAGGACCCGCCCCGGATCCAGCCATGAGCCATCCCACATTGATGTCAGGCCCTGAATGAATCACGAAGCCACCTGGCTCCCCACCACAGACACATTTCAGCCTGTGCCAAGTGACACCATCCCCTTGCAGAGAGTCATCACAGACCCCCTGGAGCCAGCAGAGCCCCGGGGACCCTCAGCTAAGTTGTTTGAGGGGGCTCTGCAAACTGGGGCTCTCAGGAACCAGAGGATCTTCCCAGTGCCTGTTCCAGGCCCCTCACCAGCTCCACCAGGACAGTGTGGTGTGAAGGCACAGGCCCTGGGGCCATCCAGGTGGGAACTGTAATGCCGTGTTTCCAGGACACTCCTGCTGCTGTGGTTGAGCCTCTGGGAGCTGTTTCTCTATCCTCTGGTCTCCAGGCACTGCCTCAGGCTCTGCTCCCAGCCAGCCAGAGCCAGAACACTTCGGACACCTCCAAAGAGCACGTTAGCCATGGGTCAGCGAGCACTTCCACACTCCTCCTGTACGTGATCAGTGACACAGGGCTGTGGAGATGCTGCCTGAAAAAACCCCACACTTGGAGCCATTCCAGTAACTATCAGCACTAAATCCCAGGGATTTTCGGAGGAGACTGTCCTGGTCACTCCCAGGCTGAGCTGCCGGGCAGCAGGACTCGCCCTCCCCAGTAAGCCGGCAGCAGTTTCATCATTAAATCCATAAGCTGGTTCAAACTCGCTGGCCACTGGCTATCCCAGAGGAGCTGTGTGCTGGGAGAGGCCTCCAGAGCTCCTTGGCAAGGGGGAGCTCTCTTGGAGGAGAAATCGAGGATGAGAAATCCTGGGCGTGTTTGTGTTTGTGTGTCTGTCCCCACAGATACAGAGGCTTCTCCTCTGCAGAGTGAGATCCTCAGGGGTTTGTTTCCTATCAGTGCAAGGTTGGGCTGTTCCTGCTGGAAAGAAACCTGGCGTGCTGGCCCTAAATCCTGCTGGCAGCTGGGCCCACGGCGCGGGTGCGCAGGTGGGGATGGGGTGAGATGGAGCCATCACACCTGTCCTTGTTTGCGCTCCAGTGACCTCTCAGCAGAAGCATTTCTGCACACGCTGACAGCACGGCGAGGGGAGAGACATTAACCTCTGAGCTATAGCTGCTGACAGCTTCTAAACAAATAATCCTGGCAAAGTTCTCTTCTCCAGGGTAGGAGAGTTGCTGGAGGTTTCAGGGTGGTGGAAGAAGAAAAGGAAACGAAGCCCGGCTCTTCTCACGCTGCCTGGACTCCCCTTCCCACCTCAGAACTGCGTTTTAAACTCATACCACCGATTTTCCCTTTTTCAGGAGTGAGACTCCTGCAACCCCAGGGCACGGAAGCGTGAAACAGCTTCTGTCTTGGAGCTGGCGTCTCTGTTATCAAGGTGAACTCAAGGAGAACAATTGCTTTCCACACTCACTTTTCCCCTCCACAATCAGCTCTGTTTGCTCTCGCTGCGGTGCCCCACGCCAGCACTGATAGGGATTGGCAATTCAGGGGAATTGCTCCCATATTTGTTCAACGGAAAAACTGTAAACCCTGCGAGGAGGGAAGGGAGAGGATTCTGGGCACAGCCAGAACGTTAATTACAGCTCTTACTGCTAATAGCAGGGGTGAGGAGGAACGAGCAGGGACAGCAGGAAGGGGAAAGGTAGAGCCAAGGTGTACTGAGGGCCTCCGGATGGGTGCAGCAACAAAGGGCTGGAGAAGAATAGGTTGATTATTCTGGGTTTACTGGGATGAAGTGGGCAAGGATGGTGAGGATCATTCGGTGCTGGAGGGCTGCCAGGGGCTGTGAGTGGGACAGGGAAGTGCTGAGGGGTGCAGCTCCCTCTCTGCAGCTCTGCAGGGACAGGCACATGCACGTTTCCATCTTACAATGGCTCAGCCCCAGTTAAATCTGTAGCAGCCTTTGAGGGACTGAGGATCAAGCACTCTCCCAGCAGCTGTTCCCAGATTTTTCCTGGGAGAAGAGCTTGGGATGAGCTCCCAGGATCCGTTTTCCACACTGAATCCCACACTGGCCGTGCACAAAGCGCTCCAGTACTTCCTGGGAAGTGGTGTCTGCCCTCGGATCCCTGTAGCCTGGGCATCAGCGCATCGGGAATCTCAAGGTGCTGCTTCACCCGTGTCTGCAGCCCAGGGAAGCAGCGGCACTGCCGGTGTGGGCTCGCATTCCAGGGGACCCCGGGACAATGGGAGCATGGTTGGTGACTGCAGGCAGTGCCAAGGGCTGACTCACAGCTGCTGACACTTGTCACGCTGAAAGCATTTTGGTATTTATGGAGGCTGTTCCCAGCCGCAGTGCGGGCACAGCGGGGCCAAAGGCTCCCGCCTTCCCCGCCCTCAGCCCAACCCGCAGCGCCCTGGCCCGGCTGCTGCCAGGGCTGCAGGATGGGAAGAGCACCTGTATCCCCCCACGGCCTCCAGGCCGGGCCACTTCCCAGTGAAGAGGCGGCTTTTTGTTCTGGCCAAAGCTCTCTGCACGAGTCCATCCATTCCTGTCCCACATGGTCCTGAATTCTTCCTTTCCAGCCTTTGCCCTTGGCTCAGGGATGGACAGGGCTCTCCTACTGGGATGGTAAGGCCATGGCATGGGAAAATCTGGGAACAGCTGCTGGGAGAGTGCTTGATCCTCAAAAGCTGCTACAGATTTAACTGGGGCTGAGCCATTGTAAGATGGAAACGTGCATGTGCCTGTCCCTGCAGAGCTGCAGAGAGGGAGCTGCACCCCTCAGCACTTCCCTGTCCCACTCACAGCCCCTGGCAGCCCTCCAGCACTGAGTGATCCTCACCTATCTCACCATCCTTGCCCACTTTATCCATAATAATAATAACAACCCACAATAACTTGATAGCAGGGACAGCTCACAGCAAAGAACGAGCGCCCTGAAACCCCTCCACGGGACAAAAAAAGAGGTGCCCCTTTATTAAAACTCTGGGTTTTGATTTGGGGAATCCACTGCTTCGTCTCTTCCCAGCCCTTGCCCTGCTATTGTCCAAGCCTGCAGGAAAAGGAAGGAGCGGAGGCCCCCGCGGTTCCTTCCTGCCCGGAGCCGGGGCAGCTCCGGGGCTGCGGGGCTGCGCTGGCCCCTCCGCCAGCCCCCGGGACCACCACGGTGACAACTTTCACAGGACCACACTCACTGCCAGGCAAAGGAGAGGAAGCTGCTAATGGACGCTAATGGAGCTGTGAGGATCCTCCCGGGAGGCAGCCGAGCTGTCCTGAAGGGAGAAAAGCAGCGAACAGCTCACTCGCACTTCCGCGGCTGCTCTGGCTGTCGCTCTCAGACATCCCTCGGGGTTACAGCTTCAACAGATTAGAGCAGAGGAAGATTTGCAGCTCCAGGCAAACCACGGAGGCAGGTGGGTTGGGAAATCTGGGGCCAGTGCCACTACTCCGGAGGATTTTGGGGATCTCACGCTCTGCCTCACCAGCATCCCATTTCCTCCAGGTAACACCGGCATCCTCCTCCTAGGAGCTCTCAGGTGAAACACTGCCAGGGCTGGATCCTGAACACAGGGATGAGCCCGACCCAGTGCCAGGAGTGACACTCCAGCCTCTTTCATTTTTATTTTGCCATTAGGAGTTTCCAGGACTTTTCTCATGACAAAAGCGTGCCGTGGGAAAACAGAACAAACCAAAAAGAGCTGCTCAGAATTTACAAGAACGAGACGGTTTGCCCCTGGTTTTGTGGTTTCCCTGCGTGTTTGTGAGTTAGCACTTGTCCTCCCTCTGCCTCTCGCCGGGGATCACCCACGGTGATCAGCACGGGGAAGGGATCAGCTCCCAGACCTCCAGGAACCGACCGCTGCAGTGCCCTTGCCGTGCTCCGCAGGCGGGTCATGCTCTATTTATCGGCTCATTTCCATACCCGAGTGCTGCAGTGCTGCTTCATCCAGCCCTGCGAATTCCAGTGCCACGGGCTGTGCCAGCAAAACGGGACCGGGAACGAGCTCGTGACATTGGAAGCAGCTGCCCAGCTCCGGGCTCTGCTCGCAGCCCGAGCATCACCTTGGACGTGTTTCTCTCCCTCTGTGACACACACTCGGAGCTTGGTTCCCATCTCCAAAGGGCCCTGAGACCCTCAGGAGGTACCAGAGCAATGAAAAGCGCGTTTCTCCCGCCTGGTTTCCAGCTGGGCTTTGCCACTGTGCTGTTCAAGGTTTGGAGGAATGGGAATAGTGCTTGGTGGTCACTGACAGGGGCACCGGGATTTACGTGGTGTAAGGCAGTGCTGGAAGGAGAAGCTGCCAGCTGCTGCCAGGAATATTTTTTGTGGATTTCACCTGCTCCCTGCAGCAGTGGTGAGAAGGGAAGTGGGAACAGCATCTACTTGGGAGATCTGAGCACCAAACGGAGCTTTTAGACCCTTAACAAAAACACTGAAGGGCACCAACTGCTCCACTTGCCCCAGAGTGTCACAGCACACAGCTCCGAGACAGATTCAGAATCTTTCCTGGGAGATAATACAGGGAAGAAAACACATAAAAGGTTAATCAGGGCTTGATCCTGGTGGCATCTGCAGCTCCTGCATCCTGCTGCAGTTCCGCTCCTGGCAGTGCTGTCCCACAGTGACAACTGTGTTCGTAAAATCGTAGAATCATGGAATAGTTTGGGT
>VZTH01006984.1:67199-190094 GCA_013397815.1 Aleadryas rufinucha | reverse complement strand
CGGCTGCGCGGCGGCTGCTGAGGCGCCCGGCAGCCCCCGCGCGGCCCCGCCGCCATGGCCTTCACGTTCGCCGCCTTCTGCTACATGTTAGCGCTGCTGCTCACGGCCGCCCTCATCTTCTTCGCCATCTGGCATGTGAGTACGGGCACCGCGGAGCGGGGCACCGCCCGGGGAAGGGCCCCGGAGAGCCCTCAGGGCTTCCCCGGACAGCCGCCGAGGGAGCGGGGGAACCTCATCCGGAGCCGCCCTCGGAGCGGGAATCGGCCTCTCTGCGGATAAAATGGGTTTTTAGACGGGCATGGAGTGGCAGGACAAGGGGCAGTGGCTTCCCGCTGACAGAAGGCAGGGTTAGATGGGATATTGGGAAGGAATTCTTTCTTGTGAGGGTGGTGAGCCCTGGCACAGGGTGCCCAGAGAAGCTGTGGCTGCCCCTGGATCCCTGGAAGTGTTCCAGGTCAGATTGGATGGGCCTAGGAGCAGCCTGGGATAGTGGAAGGTGTCCCTGCCCATGGCAGGGAGTTGGAATTGGATGATCTTTAAGGTCTCTTCCAGCCGAAACCATTCCATGATTCTGTGATTTGCTCCTCGAGCCTGGCACAGGGAGAGCAGCCAACAGGACCCTGCCCGAGATGAGGTGCTCTGAGGGAGGATGTGATGCTTGGCAGGACATTTGTTGTATACAAGTGCCTTTTGTACTTCATGCTGCATCTTTGTCTTTATTTTTATATGAAGAGAAAGATCGGTGTACATATTTTGGGGATTTTTTTATGGATGCACCTTTTGGAGATATAACCTGCTCTAGGTGATCCTGCTTTGGCAGGGAGGTTGGACTGGATGGTCTCCAGAGGTCCCTTTCAGCCCTACCAGTCCCATAATTCTGGGATGTATGTGGGCTCAGCATTTACTTTGACAACGAGGAAAAATGTCTGTCGGCTTTCAAGCTTGCTATTGCTTTTTCTGGATTAAGGAACCCCATGCCAGGTTGCTGCTGGCCACCAAGAGAGTCCTGAGGGTGAGGTTTGGGGTCTGCACAGCGAGCGGGGTTGAAAACTGATGAAGGGGATGTGGGAAATTCATTGCAGGTGGGGAGATAAAAAATTGGAGAGTAGTCAGAGGTTTTTGAATATCTGAAGAATCATCTGCTTTCGTATTCGTAAAACCTGTTTCACATCTGTCTTACCTGTGAGTTTATGAAGGCAGAACTTAGGTGAAATGTTGCTGAGAACAAAGGTAGCAGTTCTGTGCCAAAATGCTACTTTTCATGGCTAAAATACAAAATTACTCCTGGGCAATCAAAACTCTTTCATTTTTTTCCTCCAGATTATAGCATTCGATGAACTGAAGACTGATTACAAGAACCCCATAGACCAATGTAATACACTCAATCCTGTAAGTAGCACACTGAACATTTTGTTTTGCTGAATAAAGATGTGTAAAGTGCTTATTTTTGGTGTTGTCTTGATGCAATCAGCCTGGGCAATAGAATTGCATCTGGGTTGAGACGCCCTTGCTGTTGGTAGAAGTTCTAGGGAAATTCTTTGTCTGATTCTTTACTTTCAAGTTGAATATTCTGACTGTTATTAATCTGATGGTGATCTTGTCAGCTGTCATACTAACATTCTTTCAATCTGCTTTCCACATTTTCGGCACAAAGACAGTTGAAAAGGTCAAAAAGATTAAAAGAGTCAAAATTGCATTAAAGGTGTGTACTGCTTTTCAGTTTCATGTTTTTGAACTTCCCTTTCATTTTGTTAGGAACATTTGTAATACTATTTAGCTGTTTTGTTTAGTCTGCCTGTTCATCTGCTCGTTATTTGTTCGTTGGGGTTTATAACAACCTCATGGATTTCCATATTTTGTGCCAAACCAATTCTGCTTGCTTACCCAGCAACATGGGGAAAACTGTTACATGCCTGGTAGGTGTCAGAAAATAACTTCAGGCAGAAATAAACTGTGGTTTTCAAGCCAGATTTACTGAATTCAGATTAGAGGAGAATACTTGGGTTTTTTTTTAAGCATTGACCAAGTCAATTCTGATTCTTTTTTGAGGATTTAGGTGAGTGGAAGGTGATAGGTATCCTCACTTCTCTGTTTTGTGTTCCAGGATCAGGGCTGTGTCCCAGTGTCCTCTCTCAGATGCAACTCGGACACTCCTTGGCTTAGGAGATGAATTTGAGGCAAACTATTTGTCTCTTACAGGCCAGCAGCATCAGGGAGGCTTGTTAAAGAGCACAGAGGTTGATCCTGCAGCATTTTGTGCATTTCTTATGGCTTTTCCTTTGTGTGTGCCCAGGCTGAGGGAGGATGCAGGGGCAGCACAGTGGCGTGGCCTGGACTATAGCTGTAGCGTGTTTTGAGTAAAATATGCAAGAAAAAATGAATTTACAGTAATTGGGGGGGAAAGAAGGAGCGTGTTTTATGTACAGCACACGAATGAAAGTGAATATTTCAGTGTGAGGAGGGTGGGGAGGAGGAGAGGAGGTTTGCTGCTAGGAGAGCTGTGCATCTAACAGTTTCCCTTGCTTGGTCTGTTCCAGTCATCTCTGCTGCAGTGTGGGAGAGGCCAACTCTCATTACATTGATGCATTATGACCTTACTGCAACCTCTGTAGTGTAAAATGTGCATGTTTAACCAAATATTAACCTTCTGCTGCCCACGTGCATGGAGTGTCCTTTACATGGCAGCTTTGTGAGCTGAAAGTCTGAAATAACTTCCTATTTGCTGTTCCTGTGGAGGCAGATTAGTCCCCAGAAGTGAAGTTCAGGCTCTTGGGGGGCTGTGGTACACGATGCTGGACAAACACACAGGTGTGTTGTTTTCCTGTACAGAGAACCAAAGATCCTGCTAGGAATTGAGGCACCTCAGTGGAAAGATTAGCCTAAAATAGTAACTCCTTAGTACACTGCTGATTCGTTCTCTTCCCTGCTCCTGTTATAGTCGTGTCTTTTCTCAGCAGCCAGATCCATCCTCCCTCACTTCTGTGACAAATATGGTAGGGTCTGATGTAATTCATTTTTCTTTAGGACAGGCAGGGAGGATCAAGTGGGGGAGATTGGAAAGAGGCAGGTATTCTGGTGTGGGAGTAAGGTATAATAAACAAGAGAAAAGAAAAAGGTATTTTGAGATGTGTAGGTAAATAAATACAGATTTTTCAGACCTGGTAAATCTGTCTGAGCAGGCTGCCAAATGCATTGTGTGGTGGACAGGGTGGTGGTTGCTCTGCTATAAATTGCCATGTGTAAATGGTAAGTATGCAAAGAAGGATCTGGATGAAAATATTTCCTTGAAACATTTTGTGTACAACAGCTGAATTTTGGTGGTGTTGATGCGAGTTTGCTTTTGTTTGATACTCTTCATTTAGAGAATTAGAACATTGTAGCAAAGTAGGTGGTGAGCCTGTTTGTCGGTAGCTTTTAGATTTCTAGGAAGATATTTTGGGGTTTTAAAAGAAGAAGAAAAAAATTAGAAACCACTGAAACTTTGATGTAATTATCCCATGCAGTGTTAATCATATTGCACAACAGAAGAGGGCAGAGTGTGTTGTGCGTGTATACATGCACACACATGTAAACAATTTAAACCTTTGGGTAAAAATGGGGTGTTTTCCACGAGGAGAAGTTTTACTGGGCCTGAGCTTTACAGATCTGCTGCTTCTGCTCTGGAGCCAGGCTGGGAGAGCTGGGGATGTTCACTTGGAGAAGAGAAGGCTCCAGGGAGAGCTCAGAGCCCCTTCCAGGGCCTAAAGGGGCTCCAGGAGAGCTGGAGAGGGACTTGGGACAAGGGATGGAGAGACAGGACACAGGGAATGGCTTCCCACTGCCAGAGGGCAGGGATAGATGGGCTGTTGGAAAGGAATTCTTCATAATGAGGGTGGGGAGGTCCTGGCACAGGGTGCCCAGAGAAGCTGTGGCTGCCCCTGGATCCCTGGAAGTGTTCCAGGCCAGGTTGGATGGGGCTTGGAGCAACCTGGGATAGTGGAAGGTGTGGAACTGGATGGGCTTTAAGGTCCCTCCCAACTCAAAGCAGTCTGATTTGTGTGATTCCTTCTGAACCTGGTGATAAAGCAGTAAACAGCAACGCTTTGGGGTGACTTGTAGAAACTTAACTCGTGTGCTGGGTGTGAGATTTTGCAGCTCTTTGCATGTGTTTACTCTCTGTACCTCTCCATGTTGTTCCTATTAACAACACTAATACACGCAGCATTCCATGCTTCCTGTGATCCATGGTACCCTGATACTGAGCTCTGTGGGCTTCTGCTGGAAGCATGATGCTGTAAAGCATGCACAGTGGGAACCTGTGAGGGAAAACTGCCCCATTCCCCCCAAACTGTCCGTGCAGAGCAGCTCCTCTGTGCAGACCTGTGTGTGTGACCACGTCACTGTTGGTTTGGTTGGGTAAAGCTCTGCCTGGGGTGTTACATTTTGGGAATAATTCGACTTTGAGAAGTTCTGGATCTGTGAAGATCGAAACAAAGCTGTAAAACAGGAAAACACAAACATTTTTTTGCCTATAAACCATTCTGCAGAGCATGTTTCCTACTGATATTTCTCTGTTGCATGAGCAGAAATATCTCAGTGATCTCTTCTGAGTGTCACGCATAAAGCGTGGAATCTGTTAATTTAATAGAAGCAGTAAAAAAATACTGATCTGAGCATTTAATCTTTTAAATTTTTCTCTTTGGTTCATGAGTATCATGTGAAAACAGCAAGGCACATAGTGCTGGCTGCTGCTTTCACATTCCACAGCCTTGTTCTTGTTAGTGTTGGTTTTAAATAATATTTTTAAGCAATCGCTCACCTCCAAAGTAGCTGAAATGCCACGTTTTGCTCTGTGTAATAGAAACTTCTAACTCATCTTTTTCTTTTCCAGCTTGTACTTCCAGAGTACCTCATCCATGCATTCTTCTGTGTCATGTTTCTCTGTGCAGCAGAGTGGCTCACACTGGGTCTCAATATGCCCTTGTTGGCTTATCATATTTGGAGGTAATTTTGGCAAGTCTGTTATGCTCAATGAATTGTTACTCATTCTCTGTTGCTGTGTTCTGTCCAGTGTTCTGTGTCTTAGGAAAACACAGAGGCTTTCTGGGAAAGCCTAGGTCATGGCTGTGCAGTAAGAACCATCACCTGGCTTTCTCGGGTGTTTTTAGTTTTTATTCTCTCGTGCTGTGCAAGAATTGAGTTGTGTTGTGTGCGTTAAAGTCGCTGACGTGTCAGAGGTGCACTGAGACAATTCCCAGTGTGGAATGCCTGTGGAAGTGGCCATTCTACTCTCCTGTATAAGACATGTGAATCACTTCTCTGTAAAGGGTGTTACTCCTTGTCTCAGTTGTGGTATTCCCTGGTGGGTGGGGGGCAGGACCCAGGTTTGCCATGGCTGTCACCCCACGCCTGTGCCTCGTTCCAGGTACATGAGCAGACCCGTGATGAGCGGCCCAGGGCTCTACGATCCTACGACCATCATGAATGCAGATATTTTAGCCTATTGCCAGAAAGAAGGATGGTGCAAATTAGCATTCTACCTTCTATCTTTTTTTTACTACCTATATGGGTAAGTTTTCCTTTTCAGTCTGAACTTTTGGCTCAATGCAGCAGAGAAATACTGTCCATAGGAATATGTTCCTCCAGCGCAGGAGAGCTGGAGAGGGACTTTGGACAAGGAAGTGTAGTGATAGGACACGTGGGAATGGCTTCCCTCTGCCACAGGGCAGGGTCAGATGGGATATTGGGAAGGAATTGTTCCCTGGAAGGGTGGTAAGGCCCTGGCACAGGGTGCCCAGAGAAGCTGTGGCTGCCCCTGGATCCCTGGAAGTGTTCCAGGCCAGGTTGGAGGGGGCTTGGAGCATCCTGGCCTAGCCAAAGGTGTCCCAGCCCATTGCAGGGATTGGAATGAGATGATCTA
The DNA here is from genome assembly GCA_013397815.1 of Aleadryas rufinucha. Taxonomy (NCBI): domain Eukaryota; kingdom Metazoa; phylum Chordata; class Aves; order Passeriformes; genus Aleadryas; species Aleadryas rufinucha. The sequence continues at coordinate 184,195 of VZTH01006984.1, read as the reverse complement.
TAAGGTCCTTCCAACCCAAAACATGCTGGGAATCTGCATGATCATCTGCAGTGCCAACTTTCCTGAGAAAGAATCCACATTCACCACTGACTCTGCTTTAAAACACAAATTCTAATTTGGTCAGAATTATTGTTTTGAATCTCTGTTCCATGACTGTAGACAGAAAAGCTCCAAGCTTTTCTTCTGTTAAGCATAGTACAATAAAATAAATTCTTACTTTCATTAAGAAGCTGAAACATTGTTTTCAGAGAAAAGTATTTGATGTAAATGTGATTTTGTTGAAGTCAAAAGTAGAGGAGTCATTGTGTCAAATCCTCAGTCGCAATCCACGTATCTCAAATGGACTTGTTCCTTATAATATACACTGTTATAATTAAATGTGTAACTCTAATCAAAATGATGCATCTTAATATTTTTATTTTCTTTTGCAGCATGATTTATGTTCTGGTGAGCTCTTAAGAAGACATTCAGCAAGCTTTGTTCCAGTTAAGTGCATGCAAAAGCCACAAAAAACATGGATTCTTTACAACAAGAACCTCTGACCAAGATTAAATCCGGAACCCGATGTTCACAATTGAGTTAGAAAACAATGACTCCCCTATTTTTAAAATATTTCCACATTTTATACTTGTGGAAAGACTGTTTTCTTATATTTTACTGGGACGCTGAAATTAATGAATTATGTGTAAATTAATATAAAGATGACTGGGGTTTGAAAAGTTTTGACTTTGCACTCCATAAGGAACAGCCATAACCTTCGAGTAGGTGTTGGTTACTACTAGCCTTAGTACACTAGGGACTCGCTGTAGGATGGGCTTTGTAGTGGCTCACTTGGACTTGTGTATCCCACTCTTTAAATCAGCCCTAGCTCCAAGTGCTTGGGAAGGACTGGAATGCTGTGTGTTTTGCCCGTAGGTGACGTTGGTCTTAGGATATTAATTCATGGACACAATTGCAAAAATAGTTCTATTTTGGTTTATTTTTTTTTCTATCTGGTTAATCTTTCCCTGTTTGTGCATGGTCCAGAGCCTTGTGTGTCTTCTCCAAACATTAACCCTGCTTTAATCTCGAGCCTGTGTCATTGTGGTAGGAGAAACTGAATTGTCCATGAAGGAATGGATTTAAATGACTTTTTTTTTTTAATGTTTGTGCTGTCTGATTAACAAATGGACAAACCTCCAACGTTTATCAAGTCCAATGATGAAAACACTCTTGGGTTTAAGAATAGTAAATACTACAGATTTTTCAAAGCAGAAAGTGAGATTGTGAAACTGCCCCGCTGTTCCTTAGTGCAATAAATGATAATAAAAAACAAATCTCAAATTCAGCAACACTTCTTTTTATCTGGTGCCTTTTGTTTTGGTTTTAAATTCAACAGATCCTCACTGTGTTCATCAGTTGTTTTACAGTGGATAATTGCATTCCCTTTAAAAATAGAACACGGAATTGAGTTACCTCTAGGAAAGGGAAGCTTTGATTTCCTGCTTTTTTTCATGAAGTTCAATAGCAGACGGGGCAGGGGATGATGTTTCAGATAAATATTGCATTGTAAATTGTGACTGTGAACAGCTGCTTAATTTACGAGTAATAATTAGGAATCTTTTTCATTTACCTGTGCTGGAGAACAATGCAGAGTTTCCCCATTCTAGTAAAACTTTTTTTTGCATAAACTGTGTATTTGTTCACTTTGGGTCTCTTGGGTGTTAGAGGCAATAAAAGTTGTATGAATAGCTGCACTGGGTTCCACCAGAAATGCAGATACTCCAACACTGCAAGGGCTGAGGAAAGGAATATCAAACAAGGCAAGTGTTGAGTATCTGCCTGAAGAGTGAGAAATTTGGAATTTTGTGTGTTACAGGTGTCCTGAGTGGGCTTTGGCATTTTAAAAAGCTCTGAATGGCATTTCTGTCATCAATTCAGTTCCTTTTTGAGCACTTTTACAGCCTGGTGTGGAAGATCACAGAATCCCAGAATGGTTTGGGTTGGAAGGGACATGAAAGCCCATCTCACTCCAACCCCTGCCATGGCCAGGACACCCTCCACGGTTCCAGGTGGCTCCAAGCTGTGTCCAACCTGGCCTTGGACACTTCCAGGGATGGGGCAGTCACAGCTTCTCTGGGCAATCCTGAGACAGTGAGTTCTGCAATGGAATTGCTCTCTGGAAAAAATAGGTATTTAACAGTTCTGCCAGACTTCACTTAGTGACTCTCAACTCTTAGGACATGGTGAAAATGTCCCCCTTTTGACCTTATTTGTGCTGGGTATGAATGAACAGACTTCACTCATGCCATCTGTCAAAGGGGATGTCTGTTTGATCTCTGGGTGGAAGTCCTTCTGTAGCTTTGGGACTGCCCTTTCTCCTCCACTTTTCCCCTTTCTAGGCTATTATGACGCAAAGTTTGGGTTCCCAGGGGATGTAGAGTGGCAGTTTCTAGTTTTTTTAAATATACTGGGGCTAAGAGAATTTGGACTGTGATAACTCCCATGCCCTTACTGCTCAAGTCTTCAGCATTCCATGATTATTATTTTCTTCATGCAATCATAATTTTTAGCTTTTCACAGAAGAATTTTTGAAAGGCTTTTTTGGAAACTCACAAATATTATTCCTATTGGATCATTTTTATTTTTCTGCTGCTTGGCTCCACCAGAGATGTAAGAGATGACTTCAGCCTGTGGAAGCAAAGCTCATTAAACCTTTCTTATGTTTGTATATTTATTAATCCATTATGGAAACAAGACTGGCTGCTTGTAGCCCCTGGCTCTCCTCAGCCTCCTGAAGAAATCTCTCATTCCCCTGGCATTTGGGCTGGTTTGAGCCAAATTCCACACTGGAATAATGCAGGCCTGACTGAGCCAAACTGCCAGCTGCTCCTGCAGCCCCTCCAGCTGCAGGGGCTTTGCCTAGGAATATTTACCACAGTGTTTGCACTATCCTGCTGCTGCTGACCAGCTTTAGCTGAACAGGGGGTGCAGATGAGTATTCCCAGCTGCCCAGTGCTGTGGATAACACCATCCATGTCCAGCAGTGTCAGCCTCATGTCCCAGTAGTGTTGGAGTAACCCTTGTGTGATGCCTTGCTGGAGTACCAGGCCTTTGGCATTCAAAATGTGGACTTGATCGTTGTTTTTGGAGTTTGAGGAGACAAAAGATTATGGAGAAAATAAACATTTCTCTTGCCCTCAGCAAGCTTCTTGCTGAGTCATGTGATAAATATTTAATATCTGAAAACCATTAGTTGCAAGGATTAAGTACTGAAGCACAGTTGGAGAAGGGTGTTTGCTGTAAATGATTCTCTGCTGTGGAAACTGGAAACAGTCCCTGTTGTCTGCCAAAGGGCAGGGGAAGGAATGGCAGTAAACACTAATTAATCTGCAGCTATCACCTTGTACTCAAGTGTCTGGGTTCAAACATGTTAAAAGATAAATTCTGAAGTTCAAAAAACAGGGACTTGTTCAGCTCCACCCCCCTGGTGCTGTGTGGAGTCCCATGTCCCAACTTTTGACTTGAGGTCCCAAACTTTATCAAAATCCTGAACTTTATGAAAATGCAGGAGCTGTTTCATCTTCCTTTTATGAATGGCTATAGTGAAACAGGAGGGCTGGGGACTGGTGGAGGACTGTTCCTGTGAGCTCCTCCCAGCCCACAGCTGATTGTTTACTCTCAGTGGTGGCAGCAGGCACAAGAGCTGTGCCAGCCCACCCACGCAGCTGCAGCAGTGTCTTCCTGCCACAGTCACCTCCAACCCCCCTGCTGGCTTTGTCACAGATTCTTGGTACAACACCTCCTGCTTTTGGAATGAGGAGACTCCTTCCTAAATATCCCTCAACACATTGAGCAGAACCGTGACATTTTAGGAGGAGTTGTTACGAGCTCGGAAGGGGTGAGCGCTCCAGCTTGACTTGACTTTGCTTTACAGCGGAGCTGAGGGTGTGAGGGTGTTTTTAAACCGCTCCAGAGATGAAATTTTTATCCAGCTCCGTTATCCCAGCAGGACTTTCTGTGTTATTACATGGAAAACCAGCCCATCAGGTGTGCAGGCCACCAGCAGAACAGCAATGGACACAAACACACTTGTACGCATATTTTTCAGGCAGTGAGTATTAAAGTCACCAAAGAGAGGAAGATGCCACATGTCCTATAGGATTTCCTTCCCCACCCCAATACTTTACACTTGAATTTGGAAGGGAGCAGCTGTGTCACAAAGGCAGTAGCACTGAGGAAAGGTCAGGAGAGAGGTGTCTTGTCCAGGAGTTTTCCACAGAAGACACAAAGGTGCCCATGGCAGGATCAGCTACCGCGATGCCGATCTCAGCACCGGCTCCTTTGTTGCCAGGTGTGCAGCCAGGTTCTCCCGGAAGTCATGGAGGAAATTGTACTGCTGGAAAAGCACAACCAGGTCTGCAGTGAGTGCTCTGAACTCTCAGAAGAGGCAGCACCTGTCTTAAAAAGCTGTTTGATATCCCAGGATGTAAACTGCACCCTCTGGTCCCTTTGCTCTTTGTGTGCTTACTACACATCCTTTGGGATTTTTCACTGTCAGAGACAGATTTCATGGATCTTGACTTGGAGCCTGTGGTTTCCCATAATGGCCACAGGTGATGTATTACCCCAAGGCAATGCCAAACATGGTTCTCAGAGGTGGGAGCTGTCAGAATTCAAAGCTGCTTTATTTTGAATCATGGAATCATTTAGGTTGGAAAATCCCTCTACGATCTTTGAGTCCAACCATTCATTTCCCCAGCACTCCAAGGCCACCATTACCCCATGTCCCCAAGTGCATCCATATGGCTTTTAAATCCCTCCAGGGATGGGGACTCCACCACTGCCCTGGACAGCTGTGCCAGGGCTGGACAACACTTTGAGTAAAAAAAATTTCGCTGTTATCCCACTTAAACCTTTTCTGGTGCAACTTGAGGCCTTTTCCTCTCATTTTGTCACTAGTTCCCTAGGAGGAGCTGTTCCTGAAAGCAGGAATCAGCTCAAACCCCAGAGAGCAGCTGTTGGAAAAACAGAGGGATCTCTTTGGGAAGTGAAGGAGGGGACTGGCCGAGCTCTCACTGGTGTTTGGACCTGTGTATTACCTGCTACAGCCCCATTACCTTGATGGTCTGTATGGCCCCTGATCCTCTCAGGTTCCTGAGGCTCTCTATCACCTGCTGAGGTGCCAGGGTGTCCAAAAGTTGGAGCAGGAGACAGGCAGCCACTGTAAGGGAAAGTATTTACACCTGGATGCTGAAGAGCACCCCTGACTGCGCACAGCCACAGGTTTGTCCCATGAAAACCACCCTGGCAAAACTATCCGGGTCCCAGATCTATTGGATCTCCTGCAGAATCCTATTTCTGGGCACTGGCCCATCTGCCTGCTGCTCCTGCCTAAGCCTTTGGGCTTTGGAAATAGGTGAAAACCCTTCCAACTGTTTTCCCCCTGCCTTCCCAGCAGCATATGGGATGCAATTCCCAGACTTTTCAGGAATGAGTGTCAGTACACCCAGTTAATCCCCCTTTGTGTCTTCTGGCAATATCATCACCCCTTCCTTCTGGGCACACACAGTAACTACTGCTCCTGAAAGCTTTAAGGGGGAGCACTCGGATGAAGACAGATACAGAGGAGTTGGTTCATCTCCTTTCTATTAACCAGGCTGCTCCTGCTAGTGGCAGTTTGCATTGAATCCACAGAGAACCTTCCAGCAATTTGGCTCCATGGGTTTGTGGGATGGGTTAGTTAGGCAGGGAGACAAGTGCTTACCAAGACATGAGCGTCCAAGGCCACCATAACAGCTGGGAGAGAAGAAAACATCTGGTTGTAATGAGCTGTAGCAAACTGCAGCACCCAGGGACCCCCAACACGTAAATACATGGACACAGTTCTTGCCTTAATATAATCAAGAGGAGCAGTGGTACAAGAAAGTCAGAACAAGAATTTCTCCATATTTTCTATATTCTATTTTGATACCTACAGGGATATCTCCTATTTATTCTTCAGACCTTCTGTGTATTTCTATGAAAACTTCAATTTGAAAGTTCCCCTTCATTCCTGGTAATAGTCCCAAAGGCACAGGAGGACAGGAAACAGCACGAGGATGGACAATCTCAAATTTCTTTACATCCTACTCCAGAATAAGGGTTTGAGGATAGTTGTGAGGAGAGCAGCAGGATTCTGTGTCAGCAGGAAGACCAGGGACTCGGTGGATGTTTGTACAGGAAGCTGTCAGTGAGATCATTCAGGGAACATGGAATTTGGAAAGCTCTTCCCCCTTTATTCTGAGCTCAGCTAAATAAATTCCTTTAAACCCGTTAATGGAATTTAGGAGAGAATTTTGCTCTGCTGGAACCCACTGAGTCCCTGATAAATAGTCCAGGGGCATGTTACAGAATCACAGAGTGGTTTGGGTTGGAAGGGACCTTGGAGTCACTTCATTCCACCCCCTCCATGGGCAGGGACACCTTCCATTGGATCAGGTTGCTCCAAGCCCTATCCAGCCTGGCCTGGAACACTTCCAGGGATGGGGCAGCCACAGCCCCTGACAACAGGCTCACAACTCATTCTGTACACCTGATATACAGGTAGGCTGGGGGCAAGGATCCCTGTGGTGCCACTCCAAACACACTTTAAAACTCTTGCTGGACAGAGCAAGGGAAAATGGGACATTCTAATCTTGAAACGGGACATTCTGGTCTTTCAAAGGAAGAATTCTCTCCAAACAGGTGCATGAGGAAGAACAAGCAGACTTCACAGCATGAACTAACCCTAAAGAATGCAACTGCCATTTCACACCATCCTGTTTCCCCTGCTCATCGATCTGGAGAGAAGCTGGCATCCTTTACAGGAATGTGGGGTGATGGGGAGGCAGCCAGAACCTACTGTATCATCGTTTTCCGCTTATCTTCCAGGCAGCTTCTGAGCTCTTCCAGGATCTTGCAGCAGGTGGCAATGTCAGGAGCATTCCCGTCAGGAATGGGATAGTGGTGCACACAGATCCCGTGCTGTTGGTAGGTGTCGATCAGGTTTGGTACTCGGTATTTTGAGAGCTCTCCTCTGGTACAAAGCACAAAGATATCCTGGATCCCACAGTTCTTTAGTTCTCCTGCCAATGGATTAAGACACTTGCAAATAAACAAAAGCCTATCAAGCTTAAGGATAAACAGATAAGCACCTTGGTACTGAGTCTTTTGTTTTATCTTTGGGGCTAAGACAATAGGAGTGAGCAATTTTGATTTGAGCATTATTTCCTTCCACTGAATTTCTCCCACGTTTCCATTCAGGTAATCCAGGAGAGGAATTTTCTCAGTTCAGAGGGAATCCTGAGAGAAGTCTCACTGGAGAACACAGCAGCAGTCAGGACAGCCTGCTAAGTATCTTTCTGTCCCATCTCCAGTTAAAATCACAGAATCCCAGAATGGTTTGTGTTGGAAGGGTCCTTAAAGCCCATCTTGTTCCACCCCCTGCCTCGGGCAGGGACACCTTCCAGTATCCCAGATTGCTCCAAGCCCCGTCCAACCTGGCCTTGGACACTTCCAGGGATCCAGGGGCAGCCGCAGCTTCTCTGTGCCAGGGCCTCCCCTCCCTCCCAGCCAGGAATTTCTTCCTAAGCTTGACTTATCCAAACACTGTGGGGATTTGCTATCAGTCTCTGCTCTTTAGTGTTTACAGCTGAATACTCAGCACAAATTTTTACGTAATTCCATCTTTTCTATCCCAACTTCACTTTTCTCTGGGAAGAAGGAAGATTACAAGTTTGTAATTCATCTTGATCCCAGCTGCTCTGAAGATGCCTCATGGGCACTGTGCAGCTCCAGCCTGGAAGTGTCCTGACTATTTATTCCACATTCATAGAGAAGCTGCAGAGGAAGTGGCAGTGCACATCTAAAAGGGATCTCCTGTCATGATGATGGCTCTGACAAAATATTTGCTGCAGCTGCACGTTGTTCTTGCCCTTGACACAAAGAAGACTCACCTATATCCTTCTGAAGATTTCTTCTGATATCCTTAAACCTGCAACCTGAAACAAGTTATGAACAACCATTACCACTCCAGGTAAGTGACAATTATGGGATGGCTGCTGCAGCTGAAGAACAGAGCACAGGCAGCCCTCCCCCCAAAACCAAAGCAAGCAACAAAGCCACACTCTGAACAAAACACAGTTCTTATTTTTGCAAGTAGATCCCTGGTGCAGAGGAGAGTTTAAACACCATTATCTGCTTAATACTGTAAGGTAATAGGATTAAAGAAATAAATCTGCCCAAGGTTTTAATATGCTTTGTGTTTTCCAGATGAAAAGTTTTGGATATTTCAAATGAGGATACAGCATAACCCCTCCCCCACAAAACACAAAAATCATCCAACAAATAAAAGGGCTGGATAAAGATCATTTAAGAGTTGAGTGGAGATTCACCATGGCTGCAGTTTTGTAGTTAAAAGTGCAGTCAAAGCTTATATGTTTACTTTTATAACTTTAAAAAATGGGATCTTGCATTAAGAGATTCTCTAGATTAGCTTTGGTGTTTCCAAAATACTCATTTCAGTCGTAGATTACAAAAGAAGTCACCCACAACACAGAATTCTGGGGTACAAGGTATTGCTCCTCTTCAGCTTTCAAATATACCTGCAAATTTCAGTGAATGCTTCTTACCTGGAAGGGAACATAATCCCAGGAGCTCTGAAGAGTAGAGAGGAGACAAAGACAACCTATCAGAAAAAAAAAAGCAAAAGAAATAAAAATCAGAAGGGAAGATTTTGATTATTTAAATATATAAATATCTTTAGAGGGATATTTAGAGCTGTCAAGATGCTGGGGCCAGACCATTTCACAAGTATCTGGTGGAAAGATGAGGAGCAACAAGCACAAACTGAAACACGGGAAGTGAATATGAGAAAAAATGTTACTTTGAGGGTGACAAAATCACAGAACGGTTTGGGTTGGAGGGGACCTTAAAGATCATCTCGTTCCAATCCCCTGCCATGGGCAGGGACACTTCCACTATTCCAGGCTGCTCCAAGCCCCATCCAACCTGGCCTTGGACACTTCCAGAGATCCAGGGGCAGCCACAGCTTCTCTGGGCAGCCTGTGCCAGGGCCTCCACACCCTGGGAGTAAAGAACAGAGGCTTGGAAGGGGCTGCCCAGGGAGGTCGTGGAGTCTCCTTCCTCGGAAACATTCAAAACCCGCCTGGATGTGATCCTTGGCATTCTGCTGTGGGTGAGCCCGCTTAGGCAGGGGGGTTGCACTAGCTGCTCTCCAGAGGCCCCTTCCAACCCCAACCACCACATCCACTGACAATTCCTCTGCACCACTTTAATTGCTTTTCATAGGCACCCCCGGGCCACCCCCACCCTACAAAGCCAACAGAGCCCGGCTCAGGTTTCCTTCGCGAAGAGAAAACCCTCTTGTTTCTCAGGAGAGGAATTTAACACAGTTTCCTGAGGGAAAGGTCCCCGCGGGTGTCGCCTCACCAAGAGATGTGGAGGGGGCTCGGTTCCTCCTCGGCGGCCTCATCGTCTGAGGAGGCGAAGCCGTCGGCCGGCGCCGCGGCGGGCTGAGGGGAGAGCGGGGGGCTCGCCGTGGGGCCGGGAGCCTCGGCGGGATCAGGATCCCGATCCCTCAGCGGTTTCACCATGGCGCCGCTCCCCGCCGCCGCCCGTTCAAATTGGCCCCGCCCATCCGCCCACCGCCCAATGGGAAGCTGCGGCTCAGCGGGTGCGTGGAAAGTCAAGCAGGCCCCTCCCACGGCCTCATGAGAGGAGCGCTCTGATTGGTGAGAAGAGAGGGGGGCGGGATTTAAAGCTCAAACAGACATGGCAGCTGTGGCGATCTCTGCGCTGATTGGCTGAGGCGGCGAGGCGGGAAGGGGCGGTCTCGAGCGCGGGGGGCGGGGCTCCGTGAGGGCTCCGGGGAGGGGCGCGGGCGGATCCCCCTCCCCGAATTGCCTTTTAAATCCGTTTGGGGCTGTGTTCATAACAATCCTATTCCTGATAGGTTCTTAAAAGTGACAGGGCAAGGGGGAATGAATTCACAAATATAGAGGGCAGGGTTAGATGGGATATTGGCCAGAAGACTCTTCCTTGAGAGGGTGAGGCCTTGGCACAGGTTGCCCAGAGAAGCTGTGGCTGCCCCATCCCTGGTAGTGTTCCAAGATCACCTTGGACGGGGCTTGGAGCAACCTGGTCTAGTGGAAGGTGCCTGCTGATGGCAGAGGGTGGAACTAGACGGGCTTTAAATTCCCTTTCATCACAAAACATTCTGTAATTCCATGATAAAACATGGACATGGATGTGAGCCTTCACTCACAGCACATGCAAGAGCAGGGATGATCTTGAGCGGGTGCCTTGTGGAGGCTTTGGGTGGTCAGTTCTATGTGCAGAGAACAGAGGACTTTCTAACAGTAGAAAATGAGCACTTTCTGCTCTTCTAAACCATGAACTTAATGTCAAATATTCTCGTCATGGTACTGCTTTCAATTGTGCTGTAAAAATAGTTTTTTAAGGCTCTTGCATGGAGTTTTTATCTGAACTTAACTAGCATGAAGGATGGCTCCAGGGAGGAAAAAAATATTTTTGGCTCCCTCTTTTTAAGAGCTGGGCTGTTGCCTATGTTAGGGCATTCCAATAGATCTCTTTTTGCAGAATTTCTGGTCTATTCTGTGAGTAACTCTGGCCATTAATTAAGAGGAAGAAAGAAATAAATTAACAGTGTGGGATTGTGTTTTTTAAAGTTATATTAAGGCATTTCTACAGCCCGTGTTTAGACACAGAGCTGCGTCGTGAAGGAGCCAGGCACAAACAGTGAGTTTTGGCATCGATCTAGGGGATAATGCCATGGAGATTTCCAAAGATGTTCCAAGTCAAAGGAATGGCTGGGTACAAGTGATTTGAATTTGGTGGGATTCCCAGTAGGACCAGTGCAAGATCTCCAGGTGTGGAGATTTTAAATTTTAGTCCTACATTAGTAACTTTGGTTCCACAGCTGGAAGTTTTATTGAAACCCGCCTGAGAAGGATTGTAGGAGCAAATTGCTTGGAATGGCAGGATTTAGGATAGGTTAAGGGAATGAAGAAACAGATGAGGAGAGGATCAAGGAGAAGATGAGTTTATTAAAATGCAGAATATGAGAGCAGAGGTACAAAAATTACATTACTGAGCATAATGGGGAATTAAAACAATCCAGATGTTGTAGACTATGGGAACTATGGGAAGAAATACATGCTAAGGATTGAGGCAACGTGAGGACAGCCAGTCACTGTAGCTGCAAACATGATTTTAATAACTCAGGAAAGACACAAAGGAGCAGGTATTTTGTTTTTCCTTTTGTTTTTAGCTGTGCTCCCATTAGATATTATGTGCAACACTTGTACTCTGATAAAAATGTGAGATTTGCTGTTTTTTTTTCCCCCTGTGATTGATTTTTGCATATTCAGGAGAAAGTTACTGCAGGCTTGAACTCTGGGGATTGCACCTTTATGGAAGCAGCAGCATGAGGCTGATAAATAAATATAAAAAGACCAACTATGGTAATAATCCTGGTTGTTCTTTGAAAAGATCAAAAGAATTCTCAGGAATTTGGGTGTCTTCATGTAGTGGAAATCATAATGGTATTGCACGGAATCCAAAATGGTGATAATGGCTGTGGCAGAAATAAATAGGGATAGCAAGTGTGAAATTTGAACTAGGTATAGGAAAAAGATTGGGGAAAAGCACCCCAAATCCAAACTTGAGGAAATCCTCTGAGTTTCCTTATTACCCTTGGCATCTTCCAGATTTAAATGACAAATGTTATGTTTATTGGCTGATTACCTCTCAGGGTCATCTGTTTATTTGTTAAATTGAGCTGTTGCCCAGCACATCAAATTGGGATGTGCTGAAGCTTGTTTGTGGTGTATTTTGTAGGAAAGACTAACAACAGTTAGTTTTCTGCCAAAAAGTGTCCTTTTGACAAATAGAAAGGAGAGCATCAGCATCAAGGCTTTACATTCTGGAAGTCTTTGTCAGTTTGTAGACTGGGGGCCTGTTTGAAGTGAATAAAAATAGTCAGAGGCATAGGTTGAAATGTGTAATTTGAAAGATTTAATTGGTGAAATGTATGATTTAATCAGAATTTTAATTGGGCTTTTAGATAATTGGCTGGGCCAGGAACTGCTGTCAGATGTTCCTCTGGGTACATCTGGCTCTTGTGTCTGCCTGCACCAACCAAAGACAAAAGCGAAGAGCTTTATATCCCAAGTTCATCACTTTTCATTCCAGCAAAGTGTTAAAATTCCAATTGCCAGACAGGTACAGCTAAGCCTAATGTGGTTTTGCTGTCCCTGGGTCGTGGGAAGAGCCCTCATCCCTGGGGACAGCGGAGTGCTGCAGAGTTGTAGCATCTTCTATCTGCCATTCTGCACTCAGGCTGCATGGACAAAGTAAAGAATTGATTTACATCAAGTAAAAGCTCGGCATGAAGGTGAATGTGTGTGGCAGAGACAGCCAGGGAGTGCTGTGAAACAAGGAGTGGAGGAGTTGATGGTACTTCCTCTTAGGGGAAGATAAACCTTGAACAAACAAGCTCTATAGATATGTTCTTTCCCTGCAAGGAGATCAAATCAGATCTGAAATGTCCAAATCATCAAAATAATTTGAAGAATATTGATAACTGATAACTCCAGACAATCACCTGTGATGCCAAAGACTTGTCACTTCTCATTTCATATCTCAGTTTCTGGAACTTTTAGTAAGACTAATTAATTCATGTGGTGTCCCAGTTCTCTCTGGGAGCACTCCACCACTCATATCACCAGAACATCCCACAAGGAACCATTTTACTTTTCCAGGTTGTTGTTTATGGAGGGAAAAAAATAACAGGTGGAACAGAGTTTCAAGATTTTCAAGCATCTTCTCTTTTTTTCCTCTCCTTCCCTTTCAATTGTATGTTTGTAGAAAATGGAATCCCTACATTGTCACTACCTGACAATGAGGATATGAATGGAAAGTTCTCGTTATGTGAAATAAAACTGTGTAATGTTTGGGGAGAAACAGTTGTAACTCGAGACAGAAAAGAAACTTCTAGAATGGCAAGCACGATTTTGGGAGTTTCTGTAGATTTTCCTCATTGTTGGTTCTTCAGCCACACTTGAGTTTGTTTTGTTTGGGGTTCTTAAAACTGTGCCGAAAAACCACTGGTAGAAAACATTGTGAATAGTGATTTCTCTGAGCCAAAACATTTGCTGAAGGCAGGTTCTTTGCAAGGTTTGTTGTTTCAGAATAACAATTCCCCTCCCACTCCAAATTGTTTGAGGAAACTTTTTATTCTTCGTGTGCACGTGGGTGTCTCTTGCTTTCCATCACAACCCAAATACATTGGTGGCAGTTACAGGCCCTGGATTTATGGATTGTTTTGCCAGGAGAGCACCATGGAGTTGGAGTTGCAAGACAGACAGAGGGGTGGAAGCTCTGTCCAGCCCTATAAATCCCCCTTGTCTCTTGAATTAAAACCAGAACTGAGTTCTGGCCCTAAAGCTGGTGATGAAAACCAGTGTTGTAGGTAAATGAAGTATTTTTAATTGCTTATAATGGTCACAGGCAATTTTTAGTGGAGATGCACTTCTACATTTCTAGGCGGGGTGCAGCACTGCTGGCATTGAGAGTGATGATGTATCAGGATACTTTGACTTGTAGTGTTCAATAAATCCCTGTTTATTTTGAATCAAAATGAAGCTTTTTACAGCTACAAAAGAAGCTCTAGTGCTTTCTGGAGTCAAGAATTGTATCATCCTGTGCAGCTGATATGAGATGGTTGTTTCTTGTCTGCTCATTTTTATCACAGTTTTCCTATTTATATATATATGTATTAATTTTTTTTTGGTCTGTGTTAAATACAAAAATGTTTTTAAGAAAGTTAATAGAATAATTCTTTAAAACCAAGATTTTCTCTATGCTACAATTCCTTTTGTAGTTCAGGCTGTAATTGCCTGTCAGAAAAAAAACCCAAAAAAACCCTGAAAATATTTGTAACTTAGTTTTTAGTACAGTTTGGTTTGATTATAACTTGCCTATGTGAGCCCTACCAGAATACAAGTAATGATCAGTAATTCCAGTACCTGAAGAGAACCTGCAAGAAATATGGGGATGGACTTTTTACAAAAGCCTGGAATGCCAGGACAAGGGGGAATGGCTTCCCACTGCCAGAGGGAAGGGATAGATGGTATATTGGGAAGAAATTCCTGGCTGTGAGGGTGATGAGGCCCTGGCACAGGTTGCCCAGAGAAGCTATGGCTGCCCCTGGATCCATGGAAGTGTCCAAGGCCAGGTTGGACAGGGCTTGGAGCAACCTGGGATAGTGGAAGGTGTCCCCGCCCATGGCAGGGGGTTCGAAAGAGATGGGCTTGATGGTCCCTTCCAACCCAAACCAGTCTCTGCGATCCTCACTGGTTTTCCTCTCTCCTGAACAGTAGAGGGCGATCTTGTATTAAAAATTTAGGCTTTACCCCCATCGATGCCTTTCCCTTACGAATTGTTGTCAAAAGAATGAAGGTTTTTATCTCTAGAAACATACCGGATCAGATGTCTGTATTATTCTGTGTAAATGTTATCTTTGTTAGAGATACTCTCAGTAACTATCAGGTTTTACACCACACAGCAACGTTGCTCTGTAGTGAGTGAGAATTACTGAAGTAAAACCACTATGATACTTAATGAAGCAAAAAATAGAACTCACTGTGCAAGAACACTGTAAAAGTCTGCTCTGTTGAGTAATATTCAGACAGACTTTTCAAATTAATTTCTTTTTTTACTTAAGAAAGAGTTGTTATTTGGTTTAATATGTTACATGAAGGTTGAGGAAACAACATTCTAAATGTATTTTGTGTTTATTTCAGTATGAGAAGTGTCTGCCCTTCATCTGTGTACATGGAGATGCCTGAGTGCAAATCGAGGTGCTACACCAGTCTCCAGTGCTCAGGTGGGGAGCCCTATTTACACAGACTGTTCTTACAACTGTGGACAGTCTGCCTGAGCTAAAGCTCAAAGATTATTGCTTCAGTTACCCAGACACAAAAGATATGAAGCACATGACTGGGTAGAGAGTTGATATTATATTCTTTGGTGGTAGAATTTTTAAGCTGTTTTTTAAACACTTTTATTTAGTGTAGCAGTTTGTCTCTCTGACGTGTCACCTGGAGTGCTAAAGCATTTGGTCCTCGTGAAGGAGAATGACTGAACTATTGCAGATGGCCTGGCTTGATAAACTGCTTTGTCAATTAATCTGTTGCAAATGCCCTCAGTCTTCTGAATGGGTTTTCCTCTCGCAGCCCTGTGATAGTTCCCTATGGCTCCAGGATGGAACAATCCTGGGCAGTAAAGAGATTGAGATAATGACAGTCCATGGTGACAGCAGGGCTGGCAGAGCCAGCCTGGGGGAAGAAAGACACATACTTGCCAATAGAAATACCTCCATCCTTTGGGAATTGTAGCTTGGGAATCAAAGCTGACCTCATAGACAAGAATGATGGAGAACAAGCTTTTGATTTATGACTGGATGAAGCTCAAAGTCTGCCCTTCTGATCCTTCTTTACAACACACCTTTTGTATTTTATATGAGCTCTTTCACTTTATTCTCAGAATGTTATCTCCTGGGGTATCGTTTTTAAGTCTTTCAGTGTTGTAATAGTTCACTCATCTCCTTCATAGTAGTTAGTTTTTGTTTTTTAATGAAGCTAAAATCCCCTTTTAGCATCACAAGTAAACTGTCATTTATATTTAACATCATGGATCAGCTGCTTTGCTTTTTTTATTCTTTTTTTTTTCTGAGTTTCATGAATGCTAACCCCATATTTACCTTATAGACTGCAGCTAGGGAATCCCATTTGCATTCACTGGTGCTTTGGTTGCCTAAAGTACTTACTTGCACTTGAATATGAAAAAAAAATTGCATTTTTAGTACTGGAATTTATGGGTCAGATCCTTAGTAAATGTTGAGCTCTGCTGAGTTTGATGGAGCTGTGCTGCTTTTCACCACCAATCTCTAATTAAGGCATCCACTATAATGATTGTAACACTAAGTTGCTCTCCTGGGAATTCTCCTCTCTGCTACCTGCTCACTTTGCCTTAGAGGCTTTAAGCAAAAGTGTGAATTCTCTGAAAGTGAAAATATGAACCTGGCTCTAAAGCTTCTGAGCTTGTTCTCGTGCAAGTAATCCATTGTCCGTATTTCCCAAATCTTTGCTGTGCCCTCTGTCACAAGCCATAGAAAGGGCATAAAAAGCATTTATGTGCCAGTTAGAGATGGGAAGGATTGTGACAGCACAAGATCAAGTGCAGCTCTCTGCAAAGGAACATTCCGTGCATCAGCTCTGTGGTATCTGCGTTTGGGGTGTTTGTATTTCCATATATCTGTCAGTCTGTCTGTCATCTGCCTCCCTGTCCCCCTGACTTATGTGGCTGTTGATAAATACCCTCCGTTGGTGATTAAAAGGAAGTGACCTCATCAGTTTGTCTTTTCAACCACAAAGGTTTGGTTGTAACGTGACATTCCATCCTATTACTCTGGTTTACACCAAATTCAACAGCTTGTGGCCTGCAGATACTCAGGATAAAGAGCAGAAAGAGACTGACCTTGACAACCTCATTTCTCATTCCTTTCTTGTTATAGGTAATATAGCTGAAAATGTGGTTTTAATTATAGTACTAATGAAAACTGAAAATCCAGACAGACACTTGACAAACTCTGGTACGCTTTATATTACATTTGTGCTAACTACAAAGTATCCAGCTGGGTGTAACATTATATCTCTTTTCCTTGAGCATCCGCCTGACTTAAGCTGTATAATTAATGTGTACTTTGGCTGCAGGTCAGCTTACAGTTGGTTTTTTAGAATTTTTACATTTTTTAAGATGTTGTAATGAAACGAATATGTTTATTACCTCTGTGCCTGCATTCCCCAGAGGGATTTAATACCTGTGGAGGAGCACCGGCTGGGAGAACTTGAATAAAATATCTCTGCCAGCTGAGCCCGATGCATCAGAAGCCTGTTTTCAAAAGTGGGTGTAAGAAACAGAATCAAAGAATGTCATGTCCACAGATGTGTTTAACTTTGATTCACCTCCTTTGTATGGTTTGTTGATTTTAAGTTATGACACCAATACACAATTGCCCAAAGTAGAATTTGTGAAGGGATTTATTTCTTTTCTTTTTTCTTTGGAAAGAATTTTGTTTTCAGAACTCACCAACGAGAAACTGATGTTCTCATCTAGAGCCAAAAAGACTAAAAGCAGGTTCCCTGCCAAGCTCCACCAGTGCACCTTCATCCTGACCTGTCTTAACTCTGCTATTCCAGTCAGGCATCTGACTGCACCAGCATGTGCATGTAATCGTGTTAAATAAAATCCCGGTTTTCATGATATGGACAAATGCTCTCTTGGGACTGAACTGAAATTAGCTTTGAAGGAATTTATTCTGATGTAAGGCAAAGCTGAAATCGGGTTACAAATGATAAAAATCTGAATACTTGCATTACACTGCTGTTCTCAAAGACCTGCTGCGGAACCTGAAATTTTTCTTAACAAAAGTATTAGTGTATTTCTCATGCCAAACTTCCAAAAAACATTTCTGACATAAAAGGAAATAGCTGCAGCACAACCACACTCACACAGGGACCACAAGGTGTTGCTCATAGAAATGAATGCATAATGATTTTCAAATGAACTTTTCTGGCATGTTCTTGTGGCCAGTAATGTGGTTTGATGTTTGTGTGAGTGCACAAAGCTCATATCTCCATAACCTATCTGCAGCTGTGCTCTAAACTTGTTTGGGGATACAGATCATCTGAGGCAAGTTTGATTTTTCTCTAACAGCCTCAAATTGTTTCTGCTTTCTGCCAAACACGGATTTGAAAAAAAAAAAGCTTCTTATGAAAAATTATTCATGAGCAGCTTTGCTAATGTTTAACTGAGTTTTGAAAGACAAACTGAGTCCAAATGGTCAAAAGGTCTCCCCAAAAGACTCTTGCAACAGGTGATTGTTTTTAAAAACTGCCTTTCTAAAAGGATTGCTTGGTAGAGTTCCTTAAAGGCTGTAATGTGTTCTGGAAGAAATTTTGGAAGACATAATGCTAAAGAGGTACATTTCCTTTGTTCAAAGGAGGGTAGTGATTTTGGAATTAGCCATCTTCTCCCTCATTTCTGTTTCAGAAATACTGTGAAGCCTTGCACGAGCTCCAGCTCTGTCAAACTAAGAGCCCAGTCAGACACAGCTGTTCCAAGGGCCTGTGGTTGCAGAGGCACCATGGGCAAATCCCAGCCCCAGCTCCTCTCATAACTCCTTCACTGGTTTTCACAGTGTCTCCTGAGTGCCCATTCGGCATGAGGGAGATACACTGGCATCAATTAAAGGCATTTCCCATCTCAAAGAGGAAATAACACCTGGTCTCCAGTTAGTAAACAGCTAAAAAATGAATTAAGCCAGATGTTGCTGAGCCTTGGTATTGACACACATGGCAGTGTAGCCTTTAAAGTGTCCCTCCTGTGGCCTCTACTTATACTGAGGTCTTATTTCTCTCCTATAAACATCATGGAGAATGATTAAGCAACAGTACCCCATTTATATCCCATGTTATGCCAAGGAAAGTTCATGGCTGCATTGTTTGTCGAGTGACAGTGTAATGGGTGGGTAATGTTATAACCCTTATTGGTTATTCCATTAACTGTGCTAAACAGACTTATAGGACAGAAGTACCTGGAAGAGTTTTGTGTTTAATATTGGGCATTATTATTCTTTGGCTTATTTTCTCCCTGTGTCAATTTGGAGTCTATTTCTCCCTCACCTTAACCATTCTACTGATTAGTCCCATTAACCCCAGTGGAGTTACTACTATGAGTAATGCTGTGTTAGGTAACACTGGCTAAGGATGGAGGTACTGCTTTCTTAGCCTTTCCCCCAAGAAGTCAGTGCCTGTAAGCGATAAATCCTCATCAGTGGGCATGTTAAATGGTTCTGGTGTGGAAAGAAGCAGGAGCTGAATTTCCTGGAGATGGAAATATTGTCCATTGCTCCAATGAAGTCTTCAGTCATAAGTGTTCTGCATTTGTGTATTAACATCCTGGGATAAAGCTGTTCTGGAAACACGGGAAAAAGTGCTAAATGTTCTGATTTGCTCACTCATACATAACCATATTGTGGTATTATGCCTGTCACATGCTATGTGTGGTTTGGATTAATTGTGTTTTTTTCAAGCAGCAAATAGAAGAAAGAGGGTCAGCATGACAGTACCTTTCAGTTTAAATGTTGGTTTGTTGACACTGATGAGGTGTTTGTGCATGGAATTGACTGGAGTAGGTTTCTCAGATGGAGCAATGTTTACTATTTAACATTTCTGAGGAAGGGCTGGAGGAAAGTTGAGAGAGTTTTCTTTGATGGGAACAATACTGGAAAACAGATCTGTCTGGAGTAAAACCAAAAATCTACATTCTGTACTTGTGCCGTAGTTGTCTAGGAAATGAGATGTACCTATGCATGTTCCTGGGTGTTTTGTATTTAGATCTCTGACTTATTTGAGCTCACAGATCTGATTTTTAAAGTGCTGTTTGTTGTTTGATGGGTTTCCTGTCCATATGGGGCACTGTCTGTGTGAATGCACTGGCATGTGCCTGTCTACACGTGTGTGTGCTCAGCTCAAGTGGGGATGGTGGGGCTGCTGACTGGCAGATGCACTCAGTTGCTCCATCCTCCGACAGCAGTTTCACTCTCAAATAACACCCTGCAAAGCTTTATCTGCAGATATCATCAGCTACTCACGAAGGGACTTATGGAGTGGAGGCAGGATGCAGCTCCAGTTAAACTGGAAAGCACAGTTTGGGCAGCCGGACAGCTCCCTTTTGACCACACAACTGAAGGGGATTAAAAATTGGAATTGCCCCAAAGTTCCTAGTGCTGGCTGCATGCTCCATGGTACAGAGAGAAAAACAGCAGAGGGAAAATCCCTGAGGAGTTTACAGGCTAGATTACTAAGTGTAGTATTTTATACCAAATGCCATAATGCTTGAGCCTAGAATTTCCTCTTGATCCAATTTGTGCAGATTGTTCTCTCCTAATTTACATTAATTAATAAACATACAGTACTTGAGAAAGAGTCACGTGAAAAAGGGCACCAAGCACATTCAGTTCTAGAGCTGTAACTTCAGGGACAGAAATATAATATTCCTTAAATAGAACCCTGGTCAAGAAAACATATATATACATACATTACATATGTGTGTACATACACCCACACCCCCACCCACCCACATATATATACATATATATATATGTATGTATATGTATGTATGTATGTATACTTTGTTTCCTGAACTGGCCCTTTTATGTTTTGGAGCTGGAAGATAACAAGGTTCTCAAAACATTAATCGTGGAAGTATAGTCAGGAATAATGGATCTAATGATAGGATTTGGCACTATGCACTAACCATGGTTCTAGTGAGTTTATAGAAAGCTACAGAACCAATTTGACCTTCCTAGAATTAGGGAAAAGAGGTACTTTAAAGTAATAATCTTCTGTCTGCGAGACCTAGATCACATAAATTGTGAGATCCATTCTTCCAGCTGTGAAGTGCAGTGTACATCCAGCCTGGCAGCAATATATTTCTGATATATTTCTGATACTTGGAATTATGCTACACGTGGTGGCCCTGAGTTGTGTGTGGAATAGTTGTGGTGCAGCCCATGGGCTGGTTTGTACCTTGGATGCAGAGTTTTTATGATGGCCAATGCTCTGAAACTCGTTCAGGCAATAAATTTACTTGCCTTTGAGTTTACAAGGCAATAAACAGTTGAGGCCTTTGACCTCAACATTTACCAAATACATTTGCAGCAGTTGTGTTTATTGACAACTATTTATAGGGAAGTATTTTATATGGAATTTCACATGTGAAAGAGAACAGCTTAATTTTGCAGCTTTTATTCTTTCTGATTTCCATCTTCACTTCCTGTCTCCTTGACTTTAATAGCTGAAGTTGCAGGTTAATGCTGCAAAATACTCAGCTATTGACAAAACAGTTAATTTAAAGCTTTGTGACAGGTTTTTAGATTTTCCTCTATTTGTGTTTTGGATGACTGAGATGAAGGTACATGTATGCTACATTTTGCAAGACACTATATAAGTTTATTTTAAATTCTCTCAATTATCTCAGTAGCTGTTTATTAACATGAAAACATTTACCACTGTTAAATGGGAGACTGTCAGACCTGAAATAACCGGAAAGCAGAAAGGTAACAGAACCTTTCATCCCTCCCTGATACTGTCAGCTGAGCTCAGACCAGGTACACCTGAGTAACTGTTCCCAAAACAATCCTTGCTTTTGGAGTTGGCACTTTTAAAATTTCATTGGCGCTGGCCCAGCCAAATCCTTGAGTTAATGTTTAATTTCAGGCCTGGAGCATGGGACTTCAGTGTGACTGCTCGTGAGCTTAAAGATAAGGACATGCTCAAGTTCCTTGCTGGAAAGCAGCCGGCATACTTTTTATCTCACAGCATCATGCCTGTAAGATACTCATTTCAATCTGGTGAGCTCTGATTGCCTGAGTTCTTCTAGAAAAAGCATTTCAGATCCTGTGGAATTACAGCCATTCACATCTCAATAGCTCACCAGATTCCTGCCCCATGTAAGTTATTTCATGCCAATTTGCAACAGTTGAGGATGTGATGCAGAGTTTTAATCAGGAATTCTTTATGCCTTTGTGTAATTGGGCTTTTTTCCTTATTGCTGATGTTTTAATGTTAGTATCTGCAGGCCAAGTGCAGCTACATTTTGAAGTCTATTAGAAAAATCCTATTTAACCAGATGGTCAGACTCTCAGGTGGGTTACACAAAATATGTTTAGAAAGTAGTGTCTTAAGCTTCAATAAATCACCATAAATGGGTCCACAGTAGATTGTCATCCAATGTTGATTTTCATTCATGTGACATAAAAAAAATGGGCTGATTCTCTGGAGTGAGTCTGTCCACACAGGAAAAGGTTCATAAACAAGATGTTTTATGTATTTGGTGTGTTGAGTGTTTAAAGGGGTAAGAAATACAATTTATCAGTGCAGCCTCAGATTGCTTTGTGAATTATGCTTGCAGGCCATATCCCAGATTCGCACCCTGGAGATCTGTGGAAATAATAGGAAATGTCACTGGCTCTCGTTGAGGTGGTGACAAGGTGGAGTTCTGGGGTGGGACACCACTTTCTTGGCCTCTCTGTGTCTGCTTGATGAGGTGGCAGTGACACTGGGCTGGATGATAGGATGGTGTGGGGGAAAGCCCATTGCTCTGCTGGGTTGGGTTTTGGATGAGCACCAGAACCCTCTCAAGGAAATCCCGTATGGGAATGCCTGGGAAGCTGCCTCAGCGTGGATGTTTGGCTGAGCTTGCTGTGAAGCGTAAAGAGGGAATAGGGGCCCTCAGTCTGTAGGGATGGATGTGTGGAGCTTAGTTAGCACTAAATACGAGTCAAAGAAGTGAAATGACATGGAGGGGACAAGGGGGGAGGGACATGGCACGAGCAGCCTGGCTGTGACAGTGTGAGGGGCAGCTCCAGACCTGGCAGCACAACTGAGCGTGGAGCAAGCCAAGAGCCTGGATGCTGTTCCTGCTGCTCGAAGACTCTTGCACAGATCACTCGTGGGGCCTTTGATGTAAATCCTGCCCCATACATGGCCAGGAGTGACCTGAGGAATCTTATGCTTACTTGAGCTGACTTATATAACTTTAATGACTTTAATAAATTAAAACCAAATTAATTTGATTTAATTTTAGTCAATTTAAAAGTGGGGAGGCACTTTGTGTAACTTAGTGGTTTACATGTTTAGGTAGCAGCATCTGCCTTCACTATCAGTGCGTGTCTCAGCCGTTGTCCTCCCCAGAAATGCTCATTTCTAAAAAGCTCATTTGTATTTTATTTATAAGAAATAAATAGATTAATTTTAAAATGAATTGTACACTTCTCGTTAGCTTAATTTAAAATCACTCCTTTATCTGCTTTGTCTTCCTTTGCATTTAAAAGAGATTTCCTATTTTCCTTTGCATACATCTGTCCTAAAGCATTAGGCTTTCACATCCTGGGTGGAGGAGTTATATACGAGAAGAGCCTTTGGAGGCCAGTGGAAAGAAATCCCCACAAATAAAGCCACAGAGCCTGAAGGAATTACAACATCATTCCTAGATCCCACTGGCTGCCCTCTGGGATCACTCCGTGTTTCTGTGAAAGAAATCACAAAGGTGCTGTTCTTTGTGGCCCACAAGGATTTACTCAGAAAAAACAACAGTAAGGAAACTTAAAATGCATCAAAGAGTATTCGTGATCATAATTTGCTGTTGACTCTTTTCTGATAAAACATGTAGATTTTTGGGGTTTATGTTGAAAATATCTACTTTCTTGGAAATTTTTGACTAAATCACGGAAGACATTTTATGCTGAAATTTTTTTTTAATATTCTTAGGATTTTATTGCTTGAAATTCATTATTTTCTAATGGAAATTTGTCAGAAATGTCTAACTTTCCTTGCTATTTTCAGCAAGGGGAAAAGCACTATTTTGTCATCTTTAATAAGCTTCTAATATTTTCCTGCTATTCAGTACTTTTTGGCTTTTGTATTTTCATTGCAACCCAAAATTTGGGGGATGAGGGAAGAACTAGGTACTCAAATAGCTGGAAGAGAACAATAAAAGAAGCATTACTGAGATTTCCTTTGGGAAGCTTCCCTTGCTGACTGGAGTTGAATCCCAGCTGCCAGGAAGTGGTTGCTGGATGTGGTTGGTGCTCCAGAGGAACTGCAGCCCTGGAAGGTGCCCAGAGGGAAGAACATTTCTGGGCAGTGCCTGCAGCTCACAGGATCCTGCTGTGAACAGCACCCTTGTGTTATGGGCTTTACACTGATATTCCCTTTCTTTTCCAGGGCAACTGGCCACCAGGAGTCACTGCAAGGTCTAACCTCCCTTTGCCTACTAATCTATATTAATTCTTCTTGAAATCAAGGAACCTTATTCCTAAATTTTTGTTTTAAATCTCAGTTGGCATCCCCAGAAGGACCCAGATGCTTTAAGTGCACTGATCTCTGTTGTGACTTTTTAACTGTTTTTGATTAGCAACACTCCTCTCACTCTACTAGAAATGCTTTCATGAAAAAGACACTTTGTAAATCAAACAAACAAATAACCCACAGGCAAACCAAAGCTTTGTCCATTCTCATTGTGAGCTCAAGCGGGCTTTGGTCAAACACCTGAAATCTGACATGGAAGTTGTTCTGATATCAAACGGAGATCTTTTGGCATCCCTATAAAATTTTTCCCAAATCTGGCCAAGCTGTATGGCTCTCAGAAGATTTTAGGTCACAGATGTTTAGTAGAGGCTTGTTAGGGTTTGGCAGCCACATTCTCTGAAGTTTTCATGTCATAATTCTTTTTCTTTGCTTTTAGTGCTGTCTCTGAAGTACATAGTCAGGATAAATAATAGGAAGAAGCACTTGATGGGAATTCCAATGGAGAAGATGGGAGGGAAGTAGGAAGTAGAGGTTTCAGGTAATAGCAAATGATCTGAGTGGCAGCTATTCTGTTCTCACTATCTGTTGTGAAGACAAACTTTTTACCCAATGCACTTCGATGCTATGCCGATAGGACCATAGGAATGCCTGTGAGGAAATGGATAATTCCTTATTAAATATGGAGTTTAAGGCCATGTACAGGATAAAGCCTGGGGCTGCATGTAGAATGAAAGAATAGGAAGAAGTTGAATAACTGCTTGGTTTTGAAATCAGCGAGCATCTCTATGGACTGCACTCTCCTGGACTCTCCTAATTCTTTCCTCACAACGAATGAGGTGGTGAGTTGGTGGAAAAGAATTGTGCATGGTCACATAATGGACACCTGACTCAAAAAAAGGGCTGAATGAAGTTTGTGGCATTTCCTAACTTTTGAATTCTTGGCATTGCATTGTCAATGTTATTTTTATTTTCAGGCAGTGTTTGGATGTCATAAGTAAAAGCAATGCCTTCAAAGCCTGCCTTCCATCCTTAGCTCCAGAGAAGCATTCCTAATCTTTGTCCAAATTAGCCTAGAGGGGCTTGTTTGTCAGAATTTCAGTCAGTGACAAATTGTTCACAGCAGCATTTTAAAAAACAAACCTCATGCCAAGTTTACAAATGATCCTCCAAGAGCTTGGGACAGTCACTTCCACACTCAGAAGACATTTCCATGCAGAACCCAGGAGGTGAGATGTACAGTAACGTAGCTGGGATGTCTGTGTGGATTTGAGTGGCTTTCTTCTGGAAACTGCATTTGGATTTAATGCTTGAAATATTATGAAGGACCACATCCCATTTCCCTTGTAGTAAAAGGGCCCAGTCCCTTTGTCAGTGCAGCGGGAGCGCTAATGAGGGTCCTGGCTCAGGGCTGCCATCTGTAAAAGAGTTAAACATATTCTGATCGTTGTTATATCATTAAGGGCGTACTTAACCCCACCGACTTAATGAGGAACATACAGCCTTAAAGGTAATCACATACATAAGTGCTCTGCTGAAAAGGGATTGATTTAAACCTGATACAACTCTGTAACTCATCCTGCTCACCGAGTACCCATTCAAATTCCTTGCTTAACTACAGGGCGGGTGTACACCTTGTGGACGTGGCTTTGAGCAGCAGCAACGTGGAGCTGAACTGCTTCTCCCAGAGCTGTGGTAGCAAAATATGGCTGAAAAACACCTGCAGAGGTTCTTGATCACAAGGGTGCTCAGCTGTGGTCCACAAGCTGCAGTAATGCTCACCTAGAGGATTAAACCAGTTTGCAACCTGCTCCTTCTTTTCAGGTAGCAACTCAGGAGCACAGAAAGCGTGCAGTGTTGGCTTCCAGAGATGTTTGGAGAGTGAAACCAAAGATCATAACTTCTGCTTTCCTTGTGGGGTTGCTGGACTTGCATTCCATGAGGTGCATGCTGCCAGGTGTGAGCTTCTGGGAGGAATATCAGCAAGGTGTAGGGTACCACCACTGGAGCAGTTCCTCTGGCTTGCAGTCTGCATCTTCCCAACCCTCCCTCTGGAAAGAAGGCAACAATGGGGAACAGCCTTATTAGACAGATCCAGCACACATTTGTGACTTTGTTTTTTCCAAGGGGATGCTGGGATTCTTAGAGGCTTTTATGCATGTGTGGAAAATTGAGAGACTCCAGGAAGTGCCATTCCTTCTGTTTGTGCACCCCGAATCTTGTAGGGGAAGGTCAGGAAAAGTGATCCATCCAGCCAGAATATCTGAATACTACTCACCTTGTTTGGTTCCTGGCCAAGATGGGACTGGCTATACCTACATTTTTCCTGACAGTTTTGTGTTTATGTAAGTTTTTTCTATCATTTAAAAATGATTATTGCCCTTTTTAAAATAGTGTCTCAGAACAAAGGTATGAAATTTTCCTCCTGTCTGTTAATTCAAGGGCAGCAAGCACAGTGTAACTGTGTGTGTTTATCACAAGGCAGAGACACATTTGGCCAGCAGACTGTGAATCCTCATGGGAAGTGGCACAAGGGTTTTCCAAACCTCAGAATTTTGTGTTGAAAATAATTGTCTGGAAGGTAATAGTCCCCCAGAATGGACTAATAGCCAGAATGGACTCATGTCAGGTTTCACGTTTCCTTGAGTCACTTTTGAATTCATAAAATGTTCTGAAATACTCTGGTCCAAATTTGGTGCTCAAAACTGTCAGCTTCATGTGGGATGAAGCTTTTCACTCCAGGGTTTTATCTGAGGAGGATTCCTGTTTCCCTTTCTCCTGTGGATTGCTGGAGAGAACCAGGTGAGCCAGTTTGTGTTTACTGTCAGTAGAAACTTGGTGAAAACCCTAATGAGGCTGGTGGTGCTGTAAGTGTCCAGCTGCTAAAATAGAGATGTTGTCCAACTAAACTGGATTGATCCAGATCCAGAATGGTATTTCCCTGGCAAGGTTTAGCATTCTTAATGCAAAGTGAACCCTCGTAGCAGGGCCTCTTATACTGTAGGGTTTGTATTTTAATGAGGTAGATATTTAATCAATTTTAGGGTATACTGGTATCTGCCTTTTGCACATGTTTCAAATAACAATGAAATTTATCCGCAGATGAAGTAATTGAGGCATAGCCCGATTTCAGAAGGGTGCACAGCCCTTACTGCAGTGTAATTTGAAGAGATTGGGGATCAATCAAAATGTTTTAAAATTAAGAGTTTTCTGCAGCTGGGACACTCCCAAGTTGAGCTACTTTGGTTTCAGTTTATAGCTCAACTTTTTTTTCCCCCAAATCAAATGGTTTATTGTACACAGGATTTTTTAACTGTCACATCTGAAAATGAAAAGTGTCTTTAAAAACCCTGATATCCTGTAGAGATCTAAACCCCTATTGAGCTGTGTGACCCAAACATACCCTGAACTTTAATAGCAAGAAGTTTAAAATTGAAATCCAGGTCCACATTTCACATGAGTTCCTATCCTTGTATGTCAGAATTCGAATACATATTCAGCTAAAATACCTTGGAATTTGCATTTGCTTAACTGCTCTCACATGAGTTACAGCTCTGGCAATTGTTTATTGCCTCTAAGCACGATTTTGGTGATTATTTAGAAAATAACCCTTATCCTTGTGGTGGTTCATACCACACCATTTGGTTTATATCTTATCTGTAAACTTTAGAGTATTTGAAATCCAGATCTGGATTGTTGGGCCAGAACCATGGCCGATTTTCACAGTGTTGCTTTACAAATCCTCTTACTTTTGTAGTGAGCTTTCAACCTTTCTCTGTAGCAGTGTATTACTGAGTTTTCCTCTGAGGTCTGGTTTCTGATCTATTTTCTTGCAGTAACACCACGTTTTTGGACTGGGAACTGTTCATTCTGGGAATAAAAGAGGATGACTTTGGCCATCAAGGTCTCATCCAAGACCCACGGAGTACAATGGTGGTACCTCATTGCTTAGCAGGGCTTTGTATGTGGTTGAACAGGATGATCGAGTCATCAAGAGTAAAAACTAAAACAAGTTGCATTTAACTGTAATTAAACAGTTTGTTTCACTGTCTCACAATGATGTAGGTTGTTTCTGTGCTGAATTCTGAACTTTATAGTTGTCAGTTAACTTGGAATCTTTCTGCTAACAAAGAATCTGATCTGGCTAAATGTTGAGTCTTAAATGCATTGCTCAAATATTCCTAGGTGGGTTTCATGAGCAAATTCCATGGGGGTCATTGCAGGATTGGGTCTTGCAGTATGGATCCTATAACACACATACAAATGAAACTGTATTGAAAGAATTACATTGAACAGGAAAGCATAGTTTAGTTTTAATGATATTTTCAATGATTTGGAACAAAACACTTAAAATGTTTCAGTGGGTTTTTTGCAAGTTTTTACATGGTTTTCTATTAAAATTTTCTTTCCCATTTGAAAGAAGTTACTTGGCATCCTTCCTATTAATTCAAACTGCAGTGAAACTGTGTTTCAGTAGGAAAATCTTAAATCAGCTGTGTGCCATATTTTTCAGAATTCTGTCTCTTTCAGAGTGCACTGCTGAGTGGAGTCTTGTTAGATATAGAATGCACATTTTCAACATTCCTTCAAAAGGTGTTTGTTTGGGGATGACGTGTGCAATTCAGGGATAAATTATAAATTACATCTTTAGATCTTGATTAGCAGTAAGCACAAATATCAGGTTCTGTAATGGGACATAGCAGCTGGCAGCTAGTGTGACACTCAGTGCTTATCACTATTTCTTTCTCTCCCTTGAGTTATTATTTATTTAGTTTTTCTCCCTCACCTGCCTCTTACTCAGCCCACAATGTTCCACACAGGTTACACCACGGAGCAGGTGGGAGCCAGGCTGCCCTGGGGGCTCAGATTCCCTCCCTCTCCCTGTGGTGGTCCTGCACCCTCTCCTGCCTGCTCAGAACAGGGTTATTTTTTGGAGCCCTTCCGTGCTGCTGAGGTAGGATAAGAGATGAAATTGGGCTCACTCCTCTCTGGATACATTCACTAAACCTTCCAGTTCCCAATGTGCTGGTGGCTGTAGTTTAGAAGGACTTGCCCTGAGCAAAACTCTCTTACAGAATATTATTTACAGGGTAAGTTACAGTGTAGTTAAGGGGAGAAAAACTCCAAGCAAACCACAACAAATTATTTAGCAAAATAAGGATTTGGAAAAGTGATCTAAATTGACCCCTTTTGTGCAGCATTGGGAAAGGTGAAAACACATTGTCAAGTCCATTCAACTTTAAAAAGGAAAAGAGGAGACGTTTTCCTCATGTGAAATATCTGACAGCAGCTACTGATCCCATACACGGGGAACACAAGGGTTGGAGATGCAGTGTTTTAGAACAGAAGATTCTCTGTGTTTTGTCTTTTCTATCAATAAATGAAAATAGAAGTTTGTGGTTAGAATATGGCTTTAAGTGCATAGATAAGAGCCCAAGTAAATACCAGCACTCCTCCATTCCTGAGGGAAGTTGGTGGCCTGCCCATATAATTTGCTGATAAAGTCCCATCTGTTAAAACAAAGTCCTGCAGCACAAGTAATAAATTTCAGGCAAAGACCATGAGAGGTTGTATTTGCATGACAGTCTTTGCTGAGCTTTATTTTAAACCAGAAAAAGCATGTGAAACTGAAATAAAGATTATAATATTGACTTTAAGTTAGCTTTACACTTTCAGAGGGCAAATGAGAAATCCTGCTCCGCTTCATTTCCCTGGTAAACAGTGTGGCATGATAAACTGTGAGGAGAATAAAGTCATAAGGAAAACTCTGCTTCACAAATGACATACGTAGAAAAACAGCAGATGTCTGATGAAGTAAAGACCCAAGTTATTGCCAAGTCTTTGGAAAACAAAATTAATTTCCTTTCGTCTTTGATAATGATGATGTAATGTAGTTAATAGGAAGAGCCTGCCATGCTCATGGAGTTATTAAAGAAGAAATGTTAGACATGCAGCAGGTCAAAAATATGGGTTTACTTTCCAGGGCCTTTTCCATGAGAGCATTTATAGATGTGGAGGAAAAGGAAAGATGATAGTGATGTAGAATGTTGCTTTTTGTCTTATTTGAACCGGAAAATACATGTAATGAAACAAAACTTGTGGATGTCCTCTTAAGAAGTTCAGAATTCTAGTGATCGGTGCAAAGAAGAAAATTATTTTTGTTAGGCAGCTTTTCTTGTTAAGGTATTACTGCAAGGAAATAAAATATTTTTCTAGAGTGAAATTAAAAAATAAATTATTTACCCTCTGATTTTCCCTGATAAGGGTTAAACCAAGTAAAGACGGTGAGTGAGTGGACATTGTATTGGCTAATTTAATGGGTAGAAAATATCTCATCAGCCACAGCAACAAAATAGATTTGATTTTAACAGAACAGTGTAGGAAACAGTTGCGATTGTTTATTTGCAATATCCTTTTTTAGTCGCTAGATGTCCCTGCCTGCTGGGAGGAACCAGGGCTGAGGTACCTGGGAAACAAACAGGTGAAGCTCAAATCAAGGCTGGGCAGAGTCCTTGCGGGTATGGAATCATGGATCGTTTAGGCTGGAAAAGCCCTCTAAAATCATCGAGTCCAGCTGTTAACCAGGTCACCACTAACCCATGTCTGCTGTGTAGGGAGCTGTCCTGTTTAGGGAGATTTTTGATCTTTGTGTGCACTTAAATGGTAGGAGAGGTAGTGCTGGAGTGTGTTTTCACCAGAGGTACCAGATGAAAATTAGATTTGTTCATGAAAACATTTGAGGAGATACTTGCTGGAATGGTTGAAGCAATCAAGCTTAGCTTGGCACAGCCTTGGTGACTCAATCTCCTCTCCAGTGATAAAAAATACAAAGTGTTTTTACTGTAACTATAAAGGTGCTATTTAGAAGTGGAGTTTAATTGCTAAGACATGAGAATAACTACAATGCACATACATATATATACAGGCATGTGTGTGTATGTGCATATATCTGAGAGATCCCACACTCCTGCCATTGTTGGGACTGATGTTTGTTTTAACAATGTCCATGAGAACAATCTCAACAATAAAGTTTTACATCATACAGCAGATTTTACATTGTGTGACACGGCTGGGAGTAGCCCCTAATTAACCAGAAAGCTAGTGTTGAAGGAGATTTGCATCTATTTCTAAAATTTCTCCCTTTCAGTACAAAATGCACACATTTTGATGAATCTGGCTGCTAAACTCCACCCTGATGTGAGCAGACACGATGCTGAAGCCTTGCTCTCATGCAGGTTGAAGAATTGGCTTTTGTCTTTCCAGTAACGACCCGTTTGCTCCAGATGGAAGCCAGGACTCACTTTGTGGAAGGTCAGCTCTGAGGAGAGCTGGGACAGATGTTGTTCCCTTGTCAGGACAGCTTTGGGCTTTAAATATTTGACAGTTGAGTGCAGATCACGAGTACAGAAAGCAGAGCAAAACACTGCAGAAGTGATTGTGGTTTCCAATTAACAAGTGAAAAATAGTGCCAGAGTTGAGTGTAAAATACCAAACATAACTCTCCAGAGAAAAAGCACATGTGACTGAAACAGTTCCCTTCAGCTGAAATGTGGGCATGGGGACTGCTAAACTGCTTTTATTGTAGAATTTTATTTTTTGCATATATGGCTAAAAGTTTATGGGCATTTACTTTATCATTAGTCTGCCCTATTCCCGATTTGACTTGCCACAGGTTGTTGTAAAAATAAAATTATTTTGGGTTCTTTGAATACCTACAAAATTGTTACGGTTATTAAAACACACACAAGCTGATAGACTGCATGTTTATTAAGCTTGGATACTTGTCCCTTTAGAGCCCACCTGCCAGTGAATATTTCACTCCAAAAGAGTCAGTTAGAGTTCAACAAGTTAATTGTGCAGTGGGTAACTCATGCAGAGATGAGACCTGCTAAAATGCCATCAAAATGTTGAGAGCAATCATAGTTTGCTTCACTAAGCTGAGTTTCAGGAGTGAATTTTATTGATGTTGCAGACTCAAGAAGTACCTTGTCCTGGAAAGCTGCTTTTCTGCCCATGGAATCCCCAAACTCTTTAGGAAATGAAAATCTGAAGGTTCTTTATCGTGTACATGATGAGTCCAAATCACTTTCTGTCCACCCACCTTCCCTCCCACAAATACTTTGTGGGTAAAAGAATTCCGAAGAATAATTTCTATTGTGGTGTATTTTTTTAGATTAGGGGACCCAGGGTTATCCAGCTGGAACAAAGGCTTTAAAAATAAAATGGATCCTTTGAAATTCTTGCATTTAGTACATTTTTGTTCTAATTTCAGCTGGATAACTAATTTTTTTTATTGTGCTAATGGGCTGTTATGCATATGTGGAAGCCATTTACTGCATGCCCTAGGTGGAAACAGACTCATATTTCATCTCTGAATATTTAACACTTAATAAGGTAACCACCTGCTTTTAAACTTATTCCAACATATTTGAATGGCCTTTACTGCTCATTGTGAACACCAAGATTATTTTTGATCTCCTCTAATGAAACAAATAACCAAGCCATTTGAAGTACTAAATAAAAAATAAAAAAAAATTCTAGCCTCTCTATTTTTCAGTAATTCAAACCACCTTATAATATTATAAATCACTTAGAAGGAGTTGTGTAACTTTAAAAGCCAAGGCTTTTAACATAGTGAAAGTTTGTCCTTCTCACCATGACCCAGTGAAACCACAGGGTGTGGAGTGGGGTGAGGGCAGGTGCTGAGCTCTGCCTGTTCCCTTCAACCCTCACCAAAGCTGTCTGGAGCATTCCTGCTGAAACCTCAAACCAGGAGAAACAATTCCCTGCATCTGTTCCACTTCGCCCCCAAATTTTGTCATGGCTCATGAACCTGCATCTGGGGAGGATGAAATTGGCAGGGAGGCATTGCAAATGTGGCTGGAAGCCATGTACTTACTCCTCACTTTGGAGCTGACTGCTCAGGACTTCAAGCAGTTTGAGAAGTCTAATTTACTGGGATTGGCATGGCTGAGGAACAGGATTAGGTTGGAGTGGTGGTTTGTGTGGGGGAAGTGTTACCTTAATTCAGCATTTCCTCTTCCTCTTGGTTTTTCTGTTTGATTTTGATGATGACTATACAGGACAAGAACATGATTAATACCATATTATCAAGCTCTGAGATGCCAACCTTCTTCAGGCAGTGCCAGCAAGGCTGGGGATTACTGAGCTAAGTTTTCCTTCTGGGAGTAGTCATCCTGTTGCCATTCCCTAGTGCTGTCAGCTATCAGGTTAACACTGTTGGCTGCTTCACTGCTTCAGTTCTGGTGATTACTTGCAAAAACCCCACACTTCTTTCCAGTTTCAAAGCATGGCAGTACATGGATTGTGTAAATGTGGGGAGAAAAGTTAATGGAGGGAGGATTCCCTTTGGTTTGCTGTTTATTGGATGGGTTGAGCTATGCATTATTCCTATGGAAAGGAAGGTTTAGGATGGGCTTTGATAGGAAGATGAAAGTGCTTCTGGCTGGCTTGGGTACAGCAGAAAATGTTCTACTGCCTGGCAGCTCTATTTCCAGGGCAATAATCCTCATTTTAATAACAGCTTGAGACAGGAACGCTGGAAGTGGCCATGGGCTTCTGGACCAGTTTTCTTTAGGCCATTTTGTCCCTTGAAAATAAGGATGAGAATTTCCTTCCAGTCCAGAAGTCCCTTTATGCCCTTCCAGAACATAAAGAAGGCTTACAAGAGAGCTGGAGAGGGACTTTTTACAAGGGCACGGAGTGACAGGAAAAGCGGGAATGGCTTCACACTGATGGAGGACAAGGTTAGATGGGATATTGGGAAGAAATTCTTCCCTATGAGGGTGGTGAGGCCCTGGCACAGGTTGCCCAGAGAATCTGTGGCTGCCCCATCCCTGGAAGTGTCCAAGGCCAGGTTGGACAGGGCTTGGAGCACCCTGGGCTAGTGGAAGGTGTCCCTGCCTGTTTCAGGGGTTTGGAACAAGATGGCATTTAAGGTCCCTTCCAACCCAAACCAATCTGTGATTCCATGAATTTAATTATTTAAGTATTTTATGGATAGCTGGTGTGATAGCAAGTAAACAACCTGCCCACATTTGCTGTGGGAAAGTTGTGCTACACTCTTTGGTTCCATCTGGAGTTTCCTTAATGCCAAGGCTCCAAGTCCAAATGGGCTACAATGCCACAGCCAGCTGGGAAGCGAGGAAAGCATTTATCCCAGAGGCTGGGTCATCACATGGATGTAACACAGCCTTTTGGCTTCTCAGAGATGGTAGAAAGTGCTGCTCACAGATGTTGCTATGAGAGAGCTCAGTATCAATAAGGAGAAAGAAAACCTCCAGAACCCGGATCCTCCTGATAATCCATGAGCACGTGTCCTCGCTGCGAAGGAACCGCAATGCTCCTTGGAGCCTTTCCCTCTGCCCGCGAGCCTAACCTCTGTCCTGCTGAGCCTTAGCCCCAGCCAGCTCCTGCTCTTCCACGTGCTAATCTTGGCGAGACACTGGGACAACTGAGTGTCTGTTGTGTTATCCTGGGCTGTAAACAACAGGCAGAGCCACGTGTCATCTCCAGGCTCTCTAATCCAAACAGTGGCGTGAGCGCCTGTGCGCTGTTGGGAGCAGTTTTGTGGAGTGCTCGGCATGCGAGGGGGACAAAGGGTGCTCGGCCTGCCAAATATCCCGAGCACAGAAGAGGCTCAGACACGTGTGTTGGACAAAAGCAGAGCAATAATGGCAGAAGGATCAGTAAAGCAGCTTGAGTTGTTACAGCCACTAGTTTTCCTTCTTTTGATGCAGAGAACAGAGAATAATTTTAGGAGAATGGTTCCTCGTTGAGGGAGCTGGTAGATGTCAGAAAAGGGTGATAGCAGGGAGGGACTGTCAGGGTCATTGATGATGTTAGCAGAAAAAGACTGTTCTTTTGTTCAGACTTGCTCTTTTTGTGTAAAACTCAGGATTTTTGGGAAGAAAATAATTTCTGTGATCTCAGAGTTTGCTCTCCACTTCTGGACTGAACCAGGGGTTTTCTGAAGCAGATGAATTATATCAACTCCTGGGTCATATTGAGCTTTTTTACCCTTAAAATGAAAAGGATTAAAATCTGGGTTTTGTACAGCAGAGGTTACTAAAACAAGGAGAAAACTTGGTTCTTTTCCTGGTTTTGAAAGAAATCTGATATGTAATATTGAGGAATTTATTTCACCGCTGTGCCTTTCTTTAACCATCTGTAAAATGGGAGTGATACCGGCTCTGTTATGTCAGGTGTCTTAGGAAGTGTAGGACAAACGAACCAGGGAACAAGCCAGATGCTGATTGTATTGGAGTATCTTTCAAAGCCCTGAACCTGACAAATCCTAACTGCACATGGATCTGTCATTTTCCTTCACTCCCAGTGTCAACCCCATGCAGAATAATTTGAAGAAGTTCTGGGCTGTGAGGGTGGGGAGGCCCTGGCACAGGGTGCCCAGAGAAGCTGTGGCTGCCCCTGGATCCCTGGAAGTGTCCAAGGCCATGGTGCAGTGAAAGGTGACCGTGCCCATGGCAGGGGGTTGGAATGTAATGAGCTTTAAGGTTCTGTCCCGTGCAAATCATTCTGGGATTCTATGAATCTGAAATTCTGTTTTCATAAGGAATATGTACTTTGTTATAAACTTCCAGTGATGGGCTAAACACAGCTTCACCAATCAGTTTTTTTCTTGGAAGGGTGAAGAATGCACAGATTTTGTAGCTTTAGCTGCCACTTATTTTAAACAACTCATCCCTGTCTGTAACAGGGAACAAATTATCTTGAGCAGCATGACACTTTGCATATTTTCAGTATATTCATCTTCCCAGAGAAGACAGAGCTTGGGCTTTTAAAGTAAGAGCATGCAAAGTGTAGTTGTACACTTTAACAGTCCTCGTGTGCCATTTTCATGCCCAGCTGTCACCTACCTCTTTCTTTTGTGGGTCACAAAGAAAGCTCAGAGCAATCCTCATGCTGGGCACTGGAAGTGTGTGGGATCAGCATGCAGTGCCTTGCTCTCCTGTGGATACAGCATGGAGCAAAGCAGGTGAACTGGTATCTGCTACTTGCCTTTGCTTGCTGGCAGGATTCCTCACAAAACCTATATCCAGCAAGAGTTAATTGGATTCTGTATTGGGTTAGAGCTGACTGGGGATGTGGTGCACCTGAAGACATATATCACATATATTGTCCTTCTCTGTTTCCTCTGCTGTGCCTTCCTCTGCATCCTGTGAATGCTGCAAGAGAGAACCCTTAGTGATGTGCTGCTAATGCTGTGTGTGTGCTACACAGGCTCTTGGTGCAGGAATGCTGACACAAACAAAAAGGAGATAACTTGGAAATTCTATTGCTCCATTTATGTTATTATTGTAGTTAATGGTCTGTCAGCATTTCCATTATAAATCCCTATTTTCAAGGTTTTATAACTCAGCCGTAAAAATTCTCTCCAGGCTGAATTTGGCATGTGTGTTTTCAGCCTGAGAGCACATGTGTTGTTTTTTTTTTTTTTTAACAAGTTTTTTTTTAAAAAAATAGAACTGCATTCACAATTTTTAAGATATAGAATTGCCAGAAAAAAAAAGCACCAACAAAAAATAGGTGATTGGTTACAGATGCTTTCTTTGCACTCATATAACTCAAAAATTGCTGAGTTATTTCAGCTGTAATTGTGGGTATGTGTAAGGTTAAAATGGTGGATTTAGTACTGTTCCTTTCTTTATGGTGTTGGTATTTGACAAGCAAATAGAAAACAG
Source organism: Aleadryas rufinucha (assembly GCA_013397815.1). Taxonomy (NCBI): domain Eukaryota; kingdom Metazoa; phylum Chordata; class Aves; order Passeriformes; genus Aleadryas; species Aleadryas rufinucha. The sequence goes on along the minus strand of VZTH01006984.1, from coordinate 147,498 downwards.
ACCCCGATACTGTATACAGCACGTCTAAGCTGACCCGGGTGTAAACTGACCTCCCAAAGCTGCCCCATGCTCCCCTCACCGAGGCCACATTGTTCCAGTGTCAGCAAGGATGGGGATGCTGGGAGAGGAGAGTGGGGACAAGAGCTTGGTTTTTGCTGGGTTTCTTTACCTTTACTCCATCACTTCCTGTAGGTCTGTGCCGATGTGTGGCTGCAGAATCCAGAATCCCCGTCAGCCAGGTGGTGTTAGGAATAAAGAGCTACAATAGACACGTGTTCCACACGCTCTGAGGCCCAGCTTTGTCCGCCTTGTTTACAGAGGGCCTGCCCTGTGTCTGAAATCATCATCCTGGATGATTTCACAAAGTTTACACAAAGATGAGTGTAAACCACATGTTTTACACCAAAACATCTGAAAAGAAAAGAAACAAGGGGAAAGACCAAAAGATTATGTCTGAATTCTTTGCAGTCTGCACACACAGATTTTCCTTCTGTTCTCTCCACAGTACCTGTGGCTCTTCACTTGTGTTCATTCACCACAGCTGGAACAGAAAAGGGTGCCCAGCATCCAGAGACATTTTATTTTAGAATCTCCAGATTTCCAAATTTCCCAAATTAATTTGCTTCCAAATGAATTGATTACCTCAAGAACTGACTCCAAGAACAGGCTGCAATTGAGTCCATAGATTTTAAATTTTTCTTGCATGTAGAGTGCTTTCTGCATAACATTTTATTGTGCATAAAACCAGAACATCTCATGTCTTCTCAAGAATGAACAGTTCCTTTCATGCTAAGGGAAAGTGTGCAGTAATTGTAGCAATTCCATGCCATAGTGATTCCTGCCATTACTGTACTTTGGCACTGTAAAACCAGTGGTGTCTATAAAAGTGTGTCAAATAATGATTATGGAAATTTATAATCTGCTTTTCTTTTATTTTGCATCTTATCAGACAGATCTTTTTGTAAGTATTCAATTCTTTACATTTTTGCTATCCATATTGAATTTTCTCCGTGATGTTTTTAACATCCTGTGATATATAACATCCCATCATATCTTAAACATTCCTTTACATCAGTATGAAAGGTCATGTACTTGGGCTGTTTTTCATTTCACGAACATCTGGGCTTATGAGATTAACAGAACAGTATAGCATTGCCTTCTTTTTGGTCTCTTTTATTAATAACTTGTGAATAACACTTGTCTTCTACCATGTGGATTATACTTCTGTTGGGGTAATTTCCTCGCTATAGTAATGGCTGCTAGTTAACCCCTTACTCACAGCTGCTGCTGCTACCAGCTCAGATGTATTTCTTTTTACGTTCAGATGTATAGTCCTGGATGTTTCCATTGGGTGGGAACAGGTCATTTCCCTAAACACAGGCATCTCGCACCATTTCCACATGAGGAATCCCACCTGGGCTCCAGCTGTCACTCTGGAGAAGGCCCTACAGGGGCTCCTGTAGGTCCTCTGGTGTATCCCCCAGCCTTGTGCAGATGTTCCTGAGGCTGAAGATGTGTTCAGTGGCACTCAGTGCCTGTGTTTATGTCAGAAACTTATTTTTATATTTGTGATGTGCACAGTCAGGAACTGGGGTCCTCCAGCAGTGCAAGGGGATGGCCACATGATTTAATGGTGAGGGACTTTAGACAAGGGCATGGAGTGACAGGACAAGAGGGAATGGTTTCCTACTGACAGAAGGCAGGGTTAGATGGGATATTGGGAAGGAATTCTTCACTGTGAGGGTGGGCAGGCCCTGGCACAGGATGCCCAGAGAAGCTGTGGCTGCCCCTGGATCCCTGGAAGTGATTCCAGATCAGCTTGGACGGGGCTTGGAGCAACCTGGGATAGTGGAAGGTGTCCCTGCCATGGCAGGGAGTTGGAGTGAGATGAGCTTTAAGGACCCTTCCAACCCAAACCAGTTTGTGATCCTGTGATTTCTGGTTAACAAAACCATGAAACAGGAAAGAGAATAATTTAAAATGTGTGACAGTAAAGGTTTTACCTGATTGTGTGGCGGTTTCATAATCTGCAGAGAACACACAGCCAGTCATATTGGACATGAGAGGTGATCTGAAATCATCTAAAAGGCCAAAAGTAGCTTTTCTATGCATAGAATCACAACATAGTTTTGGTTGGAAGGGACCTTAAAGACCATCTTATCATTAATTAAATATTTTCCTGGAGTTTAATTGTCAGAAGTGTGGAGGAATTGGTTCTGCACCTGCAAACAGAAAAACACTTAACAGAGAACTACAGATCTGGAGACTAAAAGTCTCCATAGTGTGTCACCAGTTTTTTAATCCCTTATTTCTTCTCTTTTGTCTGTGTATTTATTGTGTGTTTTGTGGCTGTATTGTATCTCCCATAGCAGTTCCATGAGGTTTGGCCACAAGATGGCATCTGATTTCATAACCTTCTTTTAAAATATCACTTTTCTTTTTTTTTTTTTCTGCCTTGATGGAGTAATGCCCAGTTTTCTTGCAGCAAATTATAACCTACTTTCCTTCTGCCTTAGGGAATGCCTTCAGGGGAAAATGTGGTAGGATTTTCCATGGCATTCTTGATTGCTGATCATTGGAACCACCAGCAGAGATGATGGGTGACAGTTGCTGTGAATCCCCTGCTCAGTAACCCCTCTCCTCCACCCTTCCAGGGTGTAACTGCTGCCTCTGTCATGATTGTTGCTTGGTAAATGAGAGCTGACACAAAAACTTCAGCTCATTTCATTTGTGAAATGATCCAGAGTCCCTCAAAGCTGTTTAACAAACTCTCATTGACACAGAAAAAACTTTGCCTGAGCCCCTGCTTACAGAAAAATATCTTACAATTTCTTAATTCTAACTAAGCTGCCTAAAATTAGGGGTAATGTGTTTCCTCTTTTCTGCTTCAGAACATCTCCCATGTTCCTGCATTTGGGGAATGAGGAACAAACAGATTGAAGGATGAACAGGCAATCCAGCCAATGCTTCTGAGCAGACTGGGAATTCTGCCTCTGCAATGGCAGGAGAAATGGGTAACTGGGATTTATCAGGGGATGAGACCTACAGCAAACTTCAAGAGTCGGTTCTTGGAACGGGACCTGGATTAAGTAATATCTTAATTTTCAAAGGGAGATGTAAACTATTCAAAAATTATCCAAATGGGTTTAGCCTAACTGTGAAAACCAATGATTCAAGGCAGCTAAGCACTATTCAGATAACATTCTGTTTGGAAACTACTGGATGATGTGAAAGAGGACAATTTACGTTTTTCTAAGGAACTTTAGCAAATAACAAAATTGTGACTTGCTCTGGAATATTTTATCACAGCTGACCTTCAAACAATTTAGAGAAGGCAAAAAGTGAGAACCATGAAGTTCTTGGTGGCTTTTGCATGTGGTTGTTTGGTGCAACCCTGGCTCAGAAGCTCCACACCCCTTTGATTGCTGGAAGCTGGTGGAGTTCAGGCAGAGCTGTGCTGTGTTTGGCCTGTGTCCTTCATTCACAGAATCCCAGAATGATTTGGGTTGGAAGGGACCTGAAAGTCCATCTCATTCCAACCCCTGCCATGGGCAGGGACACCTTCTGCTAGACCAAGTAATTCAGAGCCCCATCCAGCCTGATCTTGAACACTTCAGGGATGGAGAGTCCACAACCTCTCAGAGCACATTCTTCCTTCAATATCTGCTACTTTCTCCCCTCCCAGGGACAAGGGTGAACTCAGTAGATTTTGGATCTGACATAGTGGGCAGTTTCTGTGCTCTTCCTTGAGCTGCTTTGGCCTTAATCCTAATTGATGACTATGATGGTGTTCTGGGTTTTGGAAATATGTGTGTACTAAGACTTCCATTCAGAGCCACACAGTCCATATCCTCTCCACTGGACAGCCACAGAAACCATTTCCTCTCTGTTTTGCAACAGAGGATTGAAATAGGAACTGTAGCACCTGTGTCCTTGGCTGATCAAATGAAGCAATACTAGAAGGTGCCAAATGCACTTTAATTTTTTTAAATAACAACTCAGTAAGATTGTTCCAATCCAGCTGGAGAAAGAAGCCTCAGGAACATTGCAGAACCAAGTGTCCTCTACAGCCCACCAGGAAGGACCGTAGGGACTCTTCACAAATTACAGACTACAGGGTAAGAACCAGGCTGGGAGAGCACACAGGGATTTCAGAGATGGGTGGAACTACCCAGGGAATGTGGGACTGTAGGTAATAGTTTGTCCTCGTTGTTGCTGCTGAACTGATGAATCAAGAAAAAGGGGAGATTTATCTGTGCAGTCTGGTAACCCTGTATGAAATGTAGAAGAAAAGGTAAATGAATCATAGAATCATAGAATTGTTAAGGTTGGAAAAGACCTTTAAGGTTATCAAGTCCAGCCTTCAACTCAGCACCACCACCATGTTCACCACCAAATTGTGTCCTTAAAGTGCTCACAAAAGAGAGGTGAGCACCAGGCAAAGTGACAAAGGCTGAGGCAGTGAAAAGGATTTTTAAACAAGAAGTTTGGCAAGAGTGGAACAATTAATCATGGTCCCTGTATTGGTGTGTGCCATTGGATTTTCTCACTGAAGTTTTTCTGTGTTTGGGGCAGAGCTAAAGCCTCTTTGCCCTGTGGGTTCCTGGTGCCTGGTGAGGGCTGAGATTGTCCCACAGGTTTTTCTCAGTGGTGGGACACACTGCCAAGCTCTCATAGAAGAGGTACCTTCTTTTAAAACATTGTCTTTAATTTCTCTGAAACCTCTTCCTCTCAGTCCAGTCACTAATGACTGAAATGTGCAAGTCAGGATGTTTGTGGAGAGGACAGACACTGTATGATCAGAAGGCTGAGCTAAACCCTCTTTTTTAAAATGACATTTTAATACAAGCTCTGTTAACTTCATTAAATATCTCTGTAGATCCTTACCCTGGCATCTTAGAGACTGATCTTTATTCCTACTGCACTCCAAAGAAGCAAGGAAGGGTCAATGTCTTATTTTTTACTGGAACAACTGGAACAGAGAAATTTTAACTGAGAGAGATGACAAAGCTATTTAAGTGTATAATTCTGAGCAGTAACTTAAGGCTCTGTAAAAGTAGTCCCCTGAAGGATCTGGATCCAAGCAATTTGCCCAAGATCACTCTGAAATTGTGTATCAGAGCGTGAGGCTTGAGTTCCCTGCACCTGGACACCCTTCTCTTGATAGAGACAGACATTGCACTGCACAGCAGGTGAGGTGGGGAAGGAGTTTGGAGCCAACCTGCTGCAGCTGCTCTCCTGCCCTTGTGCCCTGTCACAGCCACCCCAGCTGTCCCAACAAGGTGCTTGTGGGTGTCCCATGCCAGGCTAACGGAGCAGGGCTGTTTTAAAGGGTGTAAACAGCAGACATTTGCTAATTCTGCCTGCTATACAGTGCTTCCATGAGCAATTTTCCTAGGAAGCTGACAGGGCTGAAGGCTGTCCCATTTTCCACAGGTATTGCTGGATCCAGGAGAAGATGTTTGCAGAGCCTGTAACTTTGCACATTTCCATTCTCCCTGAGCCTCCCTTCAGCTCTCTGCGGTTGAGAAGTCAAGAAAAAGCTGCTGTTGGCAGAATTTGCTCTTGTGCTGAGATTTGGCCTGAGGAGCTCAAGGGTGTGTTTTGGTGAGGTTTGCTTCAGGTAATTATTTGCCTCTTGGTGCTCTTGGTGGTACCAAAGCTCTATGTGAATGTTAAAGAGTGGATTTTCAAAGAGCTTAAAGTTAGTCTAGGGAATATTCCAGCTAACAATTTATTTTGAAAAGAACTGACTCTCTTAGCGAGAGGGGCTGTCTTTGTTTGGTATGGAGAAGTTTCAAACTCTTCCACTCCAGGTCTTAAGGAAAGAGATGACTGCAACACTGAGGAGCTAAGGACAGCTATCCACTGACACCTCCATTTTCAGCTTTCCACATCTGGTTAAGTGCATTATGGCATTTTTGCTTTTACATATGAATCATTAGCTCTTGGCTGTGGCCTGTAGGAAAAAGAGACAGCAATTTTCATGTGCCTGTCCATATTCTTATACAGAAAGGGGATAATATTTTTCGAAAATACGCTGTGTGACTGCTTCTGTTGCTTCTCTCATCTAAGTACTTCCAAGTCCTCTGCAAATTGTAATCAAACCAGTTGTATGATAAGAGAATTCAAAGAATAAGGAGAAATATCAGATCAGCTTCCATTTCTTTTATGAATCCAGAGACAAGCATATATTCCTTTCCTGCTGAGCAATGAGAAGTTCCTGTTTTATTCGGATGCACTTGAAATGTGAAGTGGGACTACAGTTTATTCGTACTCTTGTTTTTCTGCTAATGTGCTCAAAATGGGGTTTACTTGGAAAATGTGCTTTCTTCAGCAGAACTGGAGTCTTCATCTAAACAGCCTTTCCCAATCTAAGCAGGACAGTAAGTGGAAACGGAGGTTATTCCTCTATTAATCTCCCGTGTGGCTCAGTAAAAGCTCTGGCAGCTTCTTGTGTGACTTTCCTGTGTCAAATGGGAAAAACTTTTATACTTTCTAGTTCTCACTTCTGTACTTCAGTCCCAAGCCCAAATTTCCTTTGCTGTCAGCTGCCGCCTTTGTTCCCTTTGAAGCACCATGGAGCAGCCTGGGGAGATTTGAGCTGCATTTTTGCGCTTTGTTGTCTCACCTGCTCCAGTTCCGACAGCTTGGAACGGGCGAGCGGAGCAGAGCAGCAGCTTTCTGGAAAGGCTCACACTTGGGAAACCTCTGGTAGTACTACAGGAACTGCTGAGCTCCTTGGCAAAGCCACGTGTCCCCAGGGTCTGAGTGACTTCAGGCACTCCTAAGGTTCTCTGAGAGTGCTCCAGTGCTCCTGCTTGGCTGCCCAACAGGCTCGCTGTGACAGTGACACTTTCTGCCATCTCTCCTTGATCCACAAAACCACCCCAAACCAGCTGCTGCAGAAAACTGTAGCTTTTTTCCTGTAGCTTTTGCAAAGACAGAGCAAAACTTACTCCTTTATAACGAAAAAGAGGCTTTTTGGGTGTTGGAGAGGAGTTTAAAACATGGGATAAAACTGTGTCTCAGTTATGAGTCTATTCAAGGGATGGGAATACTGGCTCTATTTCTAGAAGGAGCATTTTCCACTGAGCCTGTGATTCCATAGCAGTTTAAGCCAAAATAAATTGGTGTGCTGTGGTCTAGTGCTACCCCTAACCTCTACTTGCTCATTCCCACTCCCATCTCCTTCGCTGTCTGTTCTGTGCCTGTAGCTGTGGATGGGGCAGGGCTGCTCCCTGCATGCAGGGGGGTTTGCAGGGTGGCAGGAGGGCAGGGCAAAGGTGCTGTGTTTCTATAACACCCAAAAGCTAAGTCACCACCTGGCCAAAAATTCTGGGAACTCGTGGCCTGCCTTAATCAAATCCACATGTCCAAACAGGAAGCCACTCAGTGCTGTTCTGCATTTCCATGGGCAGCCTGGGATGGAGAGTGGGGAAGATACTGTTGAGTGTTTTTCCTAGTTCTCCCACTAATTTATGCTCTTTCTGACCTTTGGCAAAACAATTTAATTTGCAGATGTCCAAACTGTACAATGGGACTATCAATATATTTCATCCCATAGGAAACTTGCTCAGTGACACTCTGTGAGCCAAGACATTTGAGATCCCTGGACAGAAAGTGCTTCTGTTTTGCTATAATTATGATTTTGTTTGTTATTGCATGTTTGTAAACATAGGACGAGAAGTCTGTGAAAATACCATAAACCAAGGACTCTGGAAAACTGTCCAGAGGAAATATATCCTTTGGACATTACTTTTACTCTGGAGTTTGTAAATATAAGAGTCCATATTAGAAAAAATATTTTTCTGCATTCTGTTGTCACTGAAACTGCAAGAAAAACAGAGTGACACCTTGTGCCCATGTCAAAATACTGAGATCAAAATTAAAAAATACCTTATAATTATTTCCACCTTGATTCTTTTCTTCAGGGAAAAAAAAGAATGTTACAGGGAACCCAGATCATTACCCTGTCTGGGCTCTGCTGCACAGGGCTAATTCAAAACTGAATCACAGAATCATGGCATGATTTGGACTGGAAGGGACATTAAAGATCATCTTCTTCCAACCCAAGATCCACGAGATCCAGTATAGAAGAATAAAGTAAGGGGAACTCAGCCAAGCAGCTCTGCTGGTCCCAACTGTTGGAGTTTATCAGAGTCTAAACTCAAGTCTGGGCTTTGTGACCCTCATGAGAAAGGCAGAACAGGTTGGCAATAATGAAAACACTCGGGAAAATGGTTTTGTTTGCTGTTGAAATGTTTCTGCTGTCGCACATGTGCAGCCAGGGCGTTTCCATGGGCAGCACTGCTGGAAGTCTGCTTCCTCCTCCCGCATCTGGGTTGACAGTCAGGAGTGAATGCGGGAGACCAGGTTGACAAAGAGCTGAGTATTATCCTGAGGATAAATGAGTTAACCCATCACTGCAAACACTGTGCTGGCGGATTTTAGTGCAATTAGCTCCACAAATACCAAGACATGCAGTCTGCAACCAGACTAAAAGGTCTCCTAAACAATTAGGGGACCACGGCCCCATGGACCCCTGTCATGCACATTAATGTCACTGGCCTTAGCAAGGGGGATGTGTGTGCTTTGATGCCAGGGGAATCCAGGGTTTGACGGCCCCATAAACTTCATCCCATTTTTGGTCCCACGACTCAGTGGCATTTTATTTACTGCACCTAATAACTTTTAGTCAATAAACACATACAGGTTGGAGAGAAGGTCTAGTGTGAGCTTAATTACCTCAACTCTCTGCCTTCTCTTTTGTTATGTACATCATGGATACTTGACAGCATTAACATTCCTGGAATTGTATCTGCCATCCTTTGTAAAAGGATTGAATACTACGCATTAGTTCGGGCTCGTGGGGCATTTGTGTCTCCAACAACAGCTTAATTATGGACATTGTTTACTAATCAGTATTAAATTGACAGACTATGAGGGCTAATCTGGAGATTAACACAATAGCTTGTTTTCATTTTGTTCTTCTAGCAGTTTATTGAATGCAAGATTTAAAACAAGACCCTTTTGTGAGCTTTACCTTCCCCATCACAGCTGTGTGAGTGGAAAGGTCTGTGCATTTCCTTTCTGTAACTTAGAGTTTGGGTACAAACATTTTGCTTAATATATAAGAACAACCATAAAAATATATTCGTTGTATTGGATGTAAAAGCAATGCAGGGTGTCCTTTCTGTAGGATCAGCAGCCCACAAATCTTTAGGCTCATTTTAAGCCTCCTGTTTGTTCTGTTTCACAAACTACACAGAGTATCATCACTCAAACAAATGCCAACAGACCCCAGGCCCCAAGGAGCAATCTGTGTAGTGAGAAGATCTGATGTCACCGCGTGCAAAGTCATTCAGTGAAAGCTGTGGGCACCTCTGGGCCATCTGTTTTGCCCATACAAATTATAGAATTCCCCAATAGTTGTGATTTCCCTGTGAAGAATTTCCATTGTTGGCCATGAAAGCTGCCCAGAGTTGAGTTTGTTCTGCATAGGCAGGTGCCTGTTTGATCATGAGAAATATGAGGGTTTGTTTAGGGAAGGACACACATGTGAGAGCCTCTTACACATATTGTGTGTCTGCTCTTGCCTGACTGTAGCACTGCTGATTTACAGCAATGACACTGATCTGATGTGTCAAGTTTCCAAAATATTCACATCTGTATCCCACTCGGATTTTTCAAACTGCTGAAAACACCTCGGGTTTTGTAGTCTGGGAAACTTTGTTTCCTGCAGGATTACTTATCTGATTAAGTATAAATGAATGAAAACTCAGTAATAATGTGATAACCTTTTTCTAGTCTCTTACTTTCTCCAAGGGTGATGTAGTGTGGGGAGTAGTGATGCCACAAAAGATGTAGGGCGGGAAGAAGTGATGCCACACTGCACTTCACAGCACCAGTGATGGTGGGAGAGGGTAAAACAACCAGGAACAAGTGGAAAAGGGCTGTTCCTTGCCTCTGTCCCACACGTGGCAATTCTCCCACACAGTTTAATGACAGTGTGGCACTCCAAATTACATTATGGAGCAGCAATCATTTTACTCGTGGCAAGAAATACGACAAATCCAACAAAAAATCAGACAAATCTTTCTGAACTGCCCAGCAGAGTGTCTCCAAAGTCAGGGCTCTTCTTGTCCATGCTCTCCTCATGCTGGAAGTAATTAGTATAAAAACCCTAATCTTTTTTTGCATCCGAGCCACGCGGTATAATCCAGCCTTTCAGAAGGATAAGTCAGTATTTCTGAGCTCACTTGGATTTAATGTAAACAATAAAGGGCTAATTCAATAAAATGGCTTTGACCCATCAAAATCTACTTTCGGGAGCTGTGCTGCAGGCTGGGAGCCCACATGGGGTGTTGTGCATGCAGGAATCTTCAAACCTGCCTCTCTGGAGAATAGCTCAGATGCAGATGGATCAGCCTTAAGGAGAGACACTTGTTAGAGATTTTGCACCTTGCTTTTTGGGACATTCTTAAAGAATTTGCTTGTCAAATACAATATGAAACTTTTCTGATTTATTCGCAGATCATGGGAAAAACAAAGGAAGAAAAGAAAAGTCACTGCTTTTTTACATTTTTAATTTTTTTTATTTTAAGCTTCTTCAGAGGACTGTATTTTTCAGGAAAATTTGAGGATTGCTACTGTCTATGTCCCAAAAAAAAATATCACAAGGATAATGCTTTTTAGGACATTCTTAAAGAATTTGCTTGTCAAATACAATATGAAACTTTTCTGATTTATTCGCAGATCTTGGGAAAAACAAAAGAAGAAAAGAAAAGTCACTGCTTTTTTTCCATTTTTAAAATTTTTGATTTTAGGCTTCTTCAGAGGACTGTAGTTTTCAGGAAAATTTGAGGATTGCTACTGTCTATGTCCCAAAAAAAAAATATCACAAGGATAATGCTTTTTAGGACATTCTTAAAGAATTTGTTTGTCAAATACAAGATGAAACTTTTCTGATTTATTTGCAGATCTTGGGAAAAACAAAAGAAGAAAAGAAAAGTCACTGCTTTTTTTCCATTTTTAAAATTTTTGATTTTAGGCTTCTTCAGAGGACTGTAGTTTTCAGGAAAATTTGAAGATTTCAACTGTCTGTCTCCAAAAAAAAAAAAATATCACAAGGATATTGTTAAAAATTAGGGCATTCAGACGCATTTGTTGGCTTCTGAAAATTGAAGATAGAGGTCTCCAAACATTTCAGCTCACAGCCTCTGACAAGTCTCCCAAAAGAAGTGCAGGATCTTGCACAGTGAACTTAAGACCGTGGCAAATATGGTCTTTTATAGTTATGCTGCTGACTCCTTAAAAATTGTTAATCACAGGTCGAAAGTGATGTAACTGATTGATTATTGTAGCACAGGCAAGTTTTATTTACATTTTACTTTTGCTCTTTGCTGCTTAACTCAAGGGGTTCGGAGGTGTCCCTGCCCATGGCAGGGAGTTGGAACTGGATGGTTTTTAAAGTCCCTTCCAACCCAAACCATTCCGGGATTATGTGATTCTGTGGTTGTTCTTTTACACAGGAGCAGCAGGGTTTTACAAACTGATTCCTATTGACTTCATAGCTGTGAATATAAATCCATAAATCAGGTCTTTTAACGATTATGCACAAAGGTTAATAACTCTGCTCTCTGCATCCACCTTTTTTGCTGTTGATTACATTCAGTCCTTTTTAAGCAACAGTTTTGAAAGGGTGGACACTCGAATGTTTTCCTGGGACTCTTGGGAAGCTGATAAAGTTTGCCAGTTAATCCAATAAAGCTAAGTCTGTTGCATCGGACCACATCAGTCAGATCAGTTTACACTTTGTCTTTTAAAGCAGGTCTTTGTTTATTTTCTTAAAGGAGTACCTGCTACCTGTACATGTGCTCTCCAGGCAGGAGGGACCACCCCACTGATCATCTGTTTCCAGCCCTTGTTTCTGTAGGCCATGAAATGTTTTTTGGAAGCTGGATTAAAGTGTTGAATTACAACACTTTAAAGGCAAAGAAGAACAAAGCCAAATTCTCTACTAATGTGTTCCAATATTTAATAATGTTTATTACAAGGAAATTCCTTTTTGTTTTAGAGTTGAATTCACCTGTCTCCATGCAGCCACTGGATTTTGTTATACTTCCATTAGATGGAGAAGTTCCTGGCTCTCAGGCCACTCTCCGTGTATTAAGCTCAACAGACTGAACTCCTTAAGGCTCTTACTATAAGCTTTCCTTTTCAAGATCTGAATATTTTGTGTAGCCCTTCTTTGAATACTTGAGGAATATTCCAACCTCCTTCAAAGCACGAGCATCAGAACAAAGCAGCTGCTCTAATAGATGTCTAATAGATGTGTACAGAGGCAGTGTTGCATTTCTGTTTTTATTTCATAGATATCTTATGATGAAATGAACCACTGTTTTTTGCCACAGCATCTCAGAGATTTGTGTCTGTCCATTTCCCCTTGAAGCCGTACTGCTTTCCAAATCTGTCTCCCATCCTGCTGCCAAAACCCACGTTATATTTCAATATATATTGACATGGCCAAGTCACCCATCCATGGTAATACAGTTTTTCTTTCTATCCACTGCAGACAGAGGCTTGAAAGCAGCTTTTCTCACACCCTGATGACAACGGGATGCCCATTACTGCTCACCTAAACCTTTAGCATTCAGGCTTGTGTGTTTCTGTACAATCTCTGACAACCTAACAGCTAAGTGTCTGCAAAAAACCCAAATACTCTCTGGTTCCTCCTTTCTTTGCTGAAGGAGATGTAACCACTGGTTATGTGACTTATCCCCAAGTTTCAGCTGTATAATCCTTTCTTCTTCAGGAAGTGAAGGAAAGAAAAGGAGGTTTCTGACACCTTTTTACTACTTTTGCTATTACAACATAGAGGTTTTTAAACTTAGTCTCTCTCAAACCACAACACCTTAAAATGCCTTTAGACATTGTCTTCTAGGTCTTGCTGTGCCAGTTTAAGATATTATTATCCTCAGCTATTCTTTACCACTGGCATGTAAAGATTCCTTCTTCCCTGCTCGCCAGAAATCAGCCAGATTAAATCAGACTGTGTCCAAACAGTTTTAGTTTCTCTAAACCAGAACTGCCTCAGCAACACACTCACCTCTGCTGCTCCTTCTCCTGTGTTCCCACAGACTTTAGTTGCCATCAGACTGTGCAGTGAGGCAGCTTGGAGAAGGCAAACCTATTAACAATTACTCACTTTTTGTTAGGGTTAAGATACAACCACATTTGGTTTCTTTTCTAATTCAGGGAGAAATCTCTAGAGAGTAATCCAGACCACCTAAATTCTGATTTTCCTCCTCTCCTTTTAAGAAAGCTGAGGATAAAGTTATATGATACAGTTGAGCTGACCTAACATCTTGCCCTGCTGTTGAAAGAGGCAGTTCTGCTCCTCCTCACTTCTCACTCCACCGTGTCATGATTATCCCATTCTCAACCTCCATTTACACAGTTTGGTAAGAGATTCTCAGCCCATCTTCCAGGAGGTTGTTAACCCTCTGTGTGAGTCTAAAAACCCTGTTCTCTGTAAAAGTTGTTGCACTGCGCAACAAAACCAGTTTTCCCCTCCTTCACTGCTTCCTTAATGAGCTAAACTTTCACTTACTGTTCTTTGCCTTGCTTGGAAAGTTTTCTGAGAGTTCCTTTATAAACCCTTTTCTGCAGTCTGTCAGGAGCTCTGGGATGGTGCCTGGTGTAATATCATGGATGTCAGTGTGGATTCTACTCAAAGTACAGCTGGATCTGATGGTGTTAGAGGTCTTTTCCAACCTTAATGATTTTGGAATGCTGTAGTCCTTCCCGAACTTGGAATCTTCCACGTTCATTGTAATAATATGTTGCCTTCATTCCTGGAAAACTACTGTTTTTCTTATTTTCTGTCTTTTGTCTCTTGCAGATCGTCTTAATCACTCTCCTTTATGGGGTTCTCAGGCAGGACTGAGAAATTTAGAGTTATGTCTCTGACCCCTGAAGTCTGTCTGGTTTGAGCCAGTGGCAATTCTCAAGCAGTTCGTCCAGCTTATTCTTGCAAGACAATCTCTTCATATGTCTACAGTGTCAGGTACAATTAAATACACCCAGGGATAAAGATTTTGGGCTTTCTCCTTGCTCTGACATGTTTTCAGTCATCTTTTCTTTCCTTGTCTATGCTTTTTATGTGATTCCTCTGGGAGAGAGTGTGGGAGTCCCTGTGGAGTGATTTGGGCCTATCAGTTGAGGAAAAATGTTTCTCTCAGCCACAAACTTTCTCCTCCACCTGAGCTATTACTCTGTGCTTCATAAAGGCAAAACCATGTCTCTTTTGAAGGAGAAATCAAAATTTGGGCATACAGTGTAGTGGCACAAGCTGATGATCCTCTGTCCATCTGTGTTGCTGATGGGAAACTCTCTGCAAAGCAAAGACCCGAGCTCAGCTCTGGGAATAGTCTCAGAAATTCCATGGCCAGGCACTTGCCTTTCACACTTTGTACATTCTCAGTACCATCCCCTGGCAAAGGGTTCCAAATAAGATTAGGAAATCACAGTCAGAACCCACAGCACATCCTTCTTCCTGATGCCAGCTGCTCAAGAATCCTGAAAGCAATCACACAAACCCCAAAAGACCCTGAGGGTGGCCTTTGCACAGTCTCCAAATGTGATGCTGCTGCAGGGGCATCACAGAACTGCCATGTCACAGCAGGACCCCTCAGCTGTGACTGTCTGGTTGTATCACTCACTGTTCACCATGAGGAGTCAGGGGTTGATAGCTTGGTTTCTGGTGGACAGGCCAATGTTCCTTTATTTCCTGCTTTTCTCAAATCTGAGAGATGAAGCCAAACCTGTTTAAATTACTGCCAGTCAGAGATGCAAATGTCCATCAGGCTTTTTATTGGACTTTCCCACCCATAACTCCACCTTTTCCTTGAGCAAAGGAAGCAGTGAGGGAGGAAAGGAGCTGCCCTACGTTAATTAGAAACTTTGCTTTTCCCAGTGACAGACTATCACTAATTACAACACATCAGTGACCCCCCACTTGCCTCGATGCTGCTGCTTGGTGAGCTAATGAGGGGGAGAGGAGGAGCTGGAGCAAGAGGCTGTCCTGAGTGGTTTGAAGTGGTGTAGGGAGCGTTTACTTCGCTCTAAAATGGAGTTTGAACTATGAGATTTGGGTTTGCAACAACAATACTGATATGTTCTTGTGACTTGATATTAAAGATGCTACTAATGCTCTAATTAACTAATAAACTTTGCAGCATATGCTTGTCTTTGCCTCTGAGTGGAAGGAGGTCTGTCCCCATTCCTTGTTTGTGTGCAGATGACCTGCTCCACCTCATTAGCTCTGCAGTGCTGGTTGGTGTGCTGGGAAGGATGATCCTGAAAGATCCACCCATCTGAAAGGGATGAAGAGCGGCAGCCCAGACAAAGCTGCCATCCCAGCTTGCCCCATGGGAATTGATTCGATGAGGGCACAGCAACACAGATGCAAAGGGGCAAAAAGCTCCCATCTCCCTTGTAGGCATTCAGTGAAATGCATGAGAATGTTCCTGCTCTGATTTTTTAAAACATGCACATGTAGTTAATATTAAACCATATTCTATAATCAACAGTCCAGGTCCTGATTTGAGTTAAATAGTCCTTGGCTGTGGAGCTGACCTTCCCATTCCTGTGGCATTTGAAACTGCCAGCTGCTGAGTTATTTTAGGTGTCTTTTCAAGAACACAATGCACAGTTAGATCCAATGATCAGCCCCTGAAGGAAGTGAAGTGCTGTCCCCTTTAGTTTTGTACAATTATAAATTTAAAAGACTTTTGATCCTTAAAAAAACTCCTCTGTAGCTGGATGAAAAATACCCCTTTCCTGTAAGGTAATATAAATAGCAAACTAACCAGTCAACTAAAATTGTAGATTTACATTTTTCAGAATTCTCTAATTCACCCCAGCTCTCAAAACCTGGTATTTAAAAAAAGTGTTACTACAATTCAAAACACTTCAGTGAATTTTGCCAGATGATGTAGTTTAAACAATATACCTTCTCTTCTGACACCAGTGAGATTTGACTATTTACTCAGAGGCACTACAATATTTTGCTGAACAGGGATGTTATAAAATATGTCCTTAAATTAAAATTATTCTTAAAAACCTAAATTAGTTAAATGTCAGTATCTGCTAAACTTGACTTGGGGTCACTCAGTACCATTAGAAGGGAGAATAACACATTTAGGAGGCATCCAGAGAACCAAGTTCAGGGTGAAATGAACTTTTCTTGTCTGTAAAACAGTTGCTGAAGTCTCAGGAAGAGAGATTTGTACTGGGAATGCTGTTGGCATAGTGATAACCATCAAACTGAATGGACTCTTGGAAAGAACAACACTTGATAACAGCTGTGTTTGCATTAAACATTTTTAGAGTTCAGTTCAGAGCAGTTCTGCACCATATATGTAGAATTTTTATGCAGAATTTGCATACAGAAAGCATGGATTGCTCTTTACTGGGTAAATTATTTGCTTCTGCTATTTATTACACTCCCCCCCCACCATCCCCTGGGCACACGTGGCTGCAAGGATTTGAGTTAGTAGAGAAAACAGGTGTGCCTGGTCAGAAGAGCAAAACAGCAAGTATTCAAGGGAAAAGTAGGATTTTTGTTTGGAGAGAGATGTATAAAGCAGCCCTCCCTCTGGGTCCAGCTAAAGTGACCTTTTGGCAAGAGTGAATCAAGGCACAGATACCATGGGCTGTATTTACCTCAGCTAATGCAGATGCTTTCATTCTCTCCTTATTTGGCAAAGCATTTAAGTACAATTTTAAGTCAGGAATATTGCTGTACCAGGCTTACTCTCTCCTCTGAGAGAGAGTGGCTCCTCTAGATGCTTCTTCAGGTCATCAATGCAATGGGCCATATTCTCTCACTTTAGAGAAACCACAGGGAACTTGCCTGATAAGACTGAAACAGTCCAACACCTCATTTCAGGTGACAGGGGTGTTCTTACCCCTCTTCCTCACCCTTCTTCCCAATGATGTGCATCGATTTCCTCTGTTGCAGCTGCTCCCCTCCTTGCCTGACTGCACAGTAAAAGCTGAATCAACTCACAAATCTGTAAGAAAATAATCTTTTTTCTTTGGTCAGGTGTAGCAAAAGCATTCCTGCAGGCTGAGGGAATCGCATCCGAGGTCAGGGGAGTGCCAGGGAACACATCAGGAATACTGCGATGTGATGGATTCTTTCCTTCCAGCAGAACTGGCCTCAGAAGGTTGTCTCCTGTTTTCCAAAAAGCCAAGGATAAACCCAAAAATCTGACTTCCTGCTTTCCAAAAGGCCAAGCATCAAGTAATCTGATCTAGTGGAATCCCTGCCCATGGCAGTGGGATTGGAACTAGATGATCCTTAAGGTCCCTTCCAACCCCAAGCATTCTGTGATTCTGTGATCACAGCACAATGCTCCACAGCCTGCAAGCCTCACCCCATGTTATCCCTGGGTTTGGATTTGGAGGTGGAGGTACAGCTTCTTTGGAGATCTTCTGGCAGCAGTGTTTTCCCCTGAGCCTCAGAACAACTGAAGGTGAAAGTCCCGAAGTGGTTCAGGTCCCAGCTGCCTCCCTGCTCCCAGGGCAGCATAGCCTGAATGTGTTGGAATTTGGCTGAAACACTACAAATATTCTTCTTCCCCTGCAATGTGCCTTCTGGTTTTAATGACCCAAAGTGTTAAGTACCTGAATTCTATTTGTCATGTGTAAGATATCATCTCTGTCAGCTGCTGCCATTAACCCATTTAGGGTCATCTCCTCTTCAGAGGGTGCTGCCTGAGACACTGACCTGGTGCCACCTGACCTGCACAGCTCATGACATCCCAAAGATCCTGTGATACACTGATTTCACCTGTGTCTGAGGTAACCAGACCACTTTTCTTTCCTTCTGAGGGAGAGGTCCAATGAGTAATAGCAGACATCATCAATTCTTTTGGTATCTTTTTTCTTTTCTAATCATTAAACAAGTGGAAACCACCAGAAACTGGAGGGACGTGGGCTGGTTCTCCTGCATGGAGTTGGTGAGGACAATGCCTGAATGTCCAGAGCTCCTTGTGCTCAGCCCAACTTATTTCTTTAGTCTTCCTTCAATGCCTCATAGGGGTGGAGGTGACAGTAGATGCCACTTGGGGTCTAATGTCCCCAGAGCTGAGACATTCCCTGTCCCAAAAGGCTGAACACTGACACATAATCAGATTTCCTTGTGGAGCAAGAGTGAACTTATCTTCCATGTTCCTCCTTTGTGCTCAATGTATACAAGGCTTCATTGTTTTAAAAGAAGAATTCTGGGCTGAGGGAGAGCTGTGCACTTTTGGAAACATCTTTCTTTTATTTTTATTCAGGCTGAGAACAGAATTAATCTCTTAAGGCTGCATTTCATGTGGAGGGAGGCAGCTGTATTCCCATGGTTTGAAAGGGATGGAGTGTCTATGGGGTAGGACCTCCCCACTCTCAGTGTCCCCTTGTGCTTTCCAAGTGCTTAGAATTCCTTACAAATTACAGTCTTTTGTGGTACAGAAAACTGTGCTATTTTAACCGATTGGAGGGGTGGTGGTGCTGGCAGGAATATATTAGGCTGAGAAGTATTTTCTTACTGTGCTTGATGGTTTGTTTAGGCTTCTGTCCTGCACCAGGGTCTGAAGGAAGGGACCCTTCTGGGCCCAGTGGGACTCCCTGTCCTCTACCACATCCTGAAGTGTGGCTTCACATGTAAAATCCACTGTCAGCTGTAGCACGTCCATATTCTTAAACTTAAACCATATAAAGAAAAGGAGTTACCAGATATAAATCCCAGAACACTGATAGCTCCTGAGCAGGGGGCAGGTGCCAGTGTTCATTTCAGGTGATAGAATGATTATTAAATCCCAGTACATTTGAATCCAATAGGAATTGTGGAAAAAAAAAAAAAGAGGAAATAGTTTCCAGGATGAAAAACATTTAAGTTTACACTAGAGAGACAATAAGCAAATTATTGACTGCAAGAAGCCCATTTTCAGGAGGCTGTGAAAAGTGTCAGGAGAAGGGTCCAGAGATCAAAAGGAGCCAAAAATGTTAACAGATCTTCCTGAGAACAAGAATGTGGCAGCAGGGGACTTGTCAGAGCCATCCAGGGTAACAGCATGGAGGGCAGAGAGACCTACATACTCTATAAGGTAATTTGAAGAATTTGGCCCTCCCTGCTCAAAGCAAAAAGAGCTGAGAGCTGGCAGTGAGCACCAGGAAGCCCTGGGGAACTGCTAAGCAGCTGTATTGCATATATTGTTTTTAAGATTTGTTTTCTCAGAATAGTTTGGTTATAAAACCTGCCCAGAGTCTGTGGATCTGGGGTTTTCCCACTGACAGTGGAACAAAACAAGTAGCATCCTCAGAGCAAAGGATTTTTAGTTAGAGCCTGACTCTGTGTATCATCTGTGAATCAAATGTTGGTTTTCTAACTTAAAAAAATTATCTTCAACATCTAGTTTTTCAAAATTACAGTGAATTCTCACAGTTTTGCCCACAATTCACATATCCATCCATCTCTTCATCCACACAAATCCAGCTTAAGTCATAAATACATGCAGAAATTCAGGTGAGTGCTGTTTGTGTAACACCTGGTGAAGTAAGGTGCAGTAGGAGGGCAGTACATGGACTGATGTCAGGAATCTGTCAGGAATAAATGTTATTGACAATTAATCCTGAATATGCAGCCAGTATATATTCATAGGAAACAGCATTGCCTTTGTTTCTTCCCTTCTACTATTTCCTTCATTTTCATCCATACTGTGTCCTAATAAATATAGGATTTATTCTGAAAAAATCCCTACAGTGTTCTGTCCTTTAGAGAAAGAGCAAACTCCTTGGACAGAAAGTAAGAATTTATTAGAGGCAGGAGAAAGTTACTGGAGGAGAAGTAGGTGTTTCCCAAAGGTATGCTGCTGTGGGAGTTGAAAGAGGAAAAGAATTTGCTGCAGTCTTGTGAGAAAAAAAACACCCCTTGGGATAATCCAAACTAATAAACCCTCTCTTTTACACTATTAAGAAATTTCTTCCTACATTCTTAATGTACCACATTTCCTGGTGCTAATGATGTGGGTACTTCTTTCCTCAAATGTGTCATTCCCATTACACTTCTACTCAATAAAATCTCATTTCTTCCCTTAAGATACAAAGGAACACAAGCAACAGGAAACAATTCTGTATTTTGGAAGACATCAAACTCCATTACTGCATCCCAAGTAATTTAATAAAATAATAAAGTTTTACCTCTGACTTTTGACAAGTTTCTTGCTGTAAAATGTCCAATTAGCAGCTGTGTTACGAAGATGAGCTCAAAACATCCACATGCTCTGAGTTATAGCCCAAACTGCAGAGATAAGTAACTTTCTAGTCATTATTCTGCATTATTGTTACTTATCTCCAGGCATGAAGAGCAAAAGCTCATACAAACAGAAAACACAACAGCTGTTTTCTTTAAAGATGTATCTCAGCTGAAAATCCCAGCTGTAATCCTGCAAAGAAGAGGAAGGTGTCAGGGAACAGGAGGAACCAATGGATCCCACCAACAAGATCCCACCTTGAGAAGGTGCTGCTGTTTTGAAGAGGGTCTGTTTCCCTGAAGAGCTGTGCAGGTGGGGAAGGGTTACTTTCTGTGCCCTGGACACCTACAGAACCCAGCCTATTACTCAGATAGCTGGAAAGAAAACATTCTCTTCAGGATCCCTTCTGTTGAACCTCATAGCAATTGTGTCACTGCCGTCAGTGGGACCTGGATCAGGCCCTAATCTGTTAAAGAAATAACAGGGACATGCCTGATTTCCCTCCTGGCCCCACTTTTGGCTCTTCTGCCCACTGCAGTGTTTATACTTCCTCAGGCTGGGCTGGTTTGATTGCAGCAGCGCAGACAGGATCCCTCTGACCCAGCACTGTGCTGCAGGTTTTTGCTCAGCCAGCTCCTCCAATTATTGAGGGAATAGCCTCAAAGAATCTAAGGAATCACAGATATTCTGGAGGGAAAAAAAATCTGTTGGCTGCAAGTAAGTGTGTAGAGAAGGAAAAGAATGATCTAACATCTTGATTCAACATGTCTGTTATATCAATCATTTGCACTGAGTGGGTAGCAAAGATATGATCTAATAGGTGCAGGATTCTTATTTCCTGTGACAAGCTGAGCATACCTTTTGAGTGAGATCAGAATGTTGTTATTTTGGTTTATTCATGAAATATTTTTATCAGCTAACTTCAGTGGTAATGTGGCAAAAAGCATAGAAGTAATTATGTTTCAAATGACATAAATCTCCTTAAGATCTTACAGCTCTTTTACAAAGCTTTATGGTATATTCTCTAAAATTTTCTAGTGATGTGCTAATTTTCTCCCTGTGTTGCCCAAGCTCAGGTCCATATTTAGGTATAAAAATTATTATTTTCCTTTAGGAAAATGCAACTAATAATAGTGCAGTCATCTTCAGAGTTTGCTTCTCTCACATTCAAGAAGAACAGATGAATTAGAATGAAATGACAATTGCCATCATCTGCTCTGGACATCAGTGGTGTATTTACAGAGATTAGCAGCTGGATTGATATCCACAATCATATTTAGGCATCTCACTATGCATGGTTTTCCCTGGGAATTCAGACACTTAATTAGGATTTGGTTTGATTATCTCTGTGCACCTGGCTCTCTGCCTGGTATGAAGTGTTAGCAGGATCAGCCCCCTCAGCTCATATGCTCAAATCTGCCATGATCCTTCTGTAGGCAAGGCCATGTGCTCCCCAGTGACTCCAGTGGAGTCAGGAGACCCTGGAGGCTGCTTCTGTGCAGCTCATTTTGGAATCTGAGCCTAAGTTTTATTACCAACGAGGAGCTTTCCATCTTTTTTCTTTTCTTTTTCTTTTGTGTCTCTGTGGTGATTTCTTTGCCTTTAAGGTATCACAGAAGCAGAAGGGTAATAGGAGTAGGTTAGCAAAATACAAGATACAGCAAGGAATTGTTTTGGTAATCAACTTTAAAGGGCTGGGACACTGAGTTTCCTTCAAGGCTGGTTCCTTTCCCTCCCTGGATAACCATTAGTGCTTTCTGTAGGCAGCACTAACAGACAGTGCAAACATTTCCACTGGGATAGGTTTGGAGTGACTAGAGTGACTTGAAGGCAAAGTTGTAGCTGATATACCCCAAGCAGGAACCAAGCAGCTCCCAGGGCCAACCAGCCCTGCACTGCCCTTGCCAAGCCCTGGCCGTGCAAGATGTGTAAATAGACAAAAGAGCTTCACCCACCAAATAATGCAGCTCAAATTCATGGATTGACATCTGCTTACTGTTATTCTTTCCTTCACCCAGCTTTGTGTCATCTGCAATTTTTATCAGCAGCAGTATTGCCTCTTCCTCTGAACTGTGGAATGTGATTTAATGTCACTGTCCACAGTGAGATCCTTGTGCTGTGCACCTCTGGGAGTTCCCAGACTCTTTTCTTTGCACCTTTGGATTTGGTTTTCTATATGCAGTGTTTTCTTAACTATGTCCATGCCATAAATTGGGTTCTAATCAGGTTTTATAAAGTACTATTTGAAATTTGGCATTTTGTGAAGTGTGCCTTGCAGATTTTTTTGATTTATTTTGTCAGCTCCAGTACTTTAAACCAAACAAATTTAAAAACAGGATTCCAGAATGGTTTGGGTTGGAAGGGACATTAAAGCTTATCTCATTCCAAGCCCCTGCCATGGGCAGGGACACCTTCCACTAGACCAGGTTGCTCCAGGACGTGTCCAACCTGGCCTGAAACATTTCTAGGGATGGGGCAGCCACAGCTTCTCTGGTTATGAAATCATGAAATAATTTTAAGAATTTAAGACTTGTATTCCATTTCATCAAGAGGATTGATATTATCTGGGTTATGAGCCTTTGACTTTAGAACTGAGTGAATTTCCTCACAAATTCATAATAGTCTTACCTGGAATTGATGTTGTGTTGACCCTTCTGTAGTTACCCACAGTGCCCAAGTTTTATAGAAACATTGGTACATAAATTAATTTCTTCACATTCCTTGCTTTTGCAAGAATTCTTAAATAAAAACTGTACAAGCTCAGAGCTCCTTGGGCAGCTCTTCAAACTCTTAAGGGTAAATTATGAGTTATTATAAATTATGATACATATCTGAATCCAGGTAACCCTGTGGTAAATGAAGGATCAGGCAACTGAGGCGAGGATCAGGGAACTGCCTCTGTATGGAACAACCCTGTGTAGTCTGCTGCTTTCTGCTCCACATCCAGGACTGAGAATGGCTCCAGCAAAAGATGTTGTAGCCTTGACCAGCTTCTACCAGGCTTCCCTCCTTGTGCCATGGCTTGGAAAGGACTGTGTAAGACTGATGACATCTACACCAAAAGGGAGCTTCTTTTCCAAGACTTGGAAACCAAAAATTGCCATAAGGTAAGAGATAGATAGATAGATAGATAGATAGATAGATAGATAGATAGATAGATAGATAGATAGATAGATAGATAGATAGATAGATAGATAGATGAGAGAATTCTTTCCTATATCTTCTTATCCTTTGACATTGTTTACCAGCTCATTTTTGCATTTTGAGACTTCGAAGTTCAACCATTTTGCTGGTTAACACTTCCTGCAGACAGTAAGAAACCAAACTGCAGCTTCATCTCCAAACAGTTAATGCACATTTCCAGAGGAGATGGCTGAGAGGAAGGTGCACTATCTTTATGAAGAAAAGAAAAGGAGAAGCCCACTCAACAATTACTTTTCAAGACATTTAGGCAATTTGCCAGAAAACCATAAAATGCTGTTCCTCATCTGCAATGTGCATCTTGCTCTTGCAGCTTGTCCCAGTGACTGCTTTCAGGCCTTTGAATAGAACCTAGAAAAAGTTGTATTTCAAGGAATAGCCCTGGAAAGCTTTGATTCATTGCTTGTGTTCAGGATTTGTGAGATGAACTGTAATTGCATATGTTATTACTCTTGCAATATTTTGTATTACGTTACTGCACGTTTATAGACCAAAACTTTATAGACAGATAGAAAGCAGCCTGAGAAGGAGGGGAGACATAAATCAAGGTATAAAACTGCCCTGAATAATATTTTATGTTTCACTATATTGACCTGGAATTACAGGATAAAGACATTTTCCACTGGTGCCCTGCTCTTTTCTTGCTTTCCCTGTGTGTGTGTTTCAGATTTGTTGGAGTTCTCCATTAAATCCAGAATCTGTATCAAATGAGCTGCAGTGTGCTGCAGCACAGAAAGGTTTCAAAGCAACAATTACTCTATTATTTCAGCAGAGATTACCTGTTTGAAAGGAAACCCACACTGAATCCTTTCTGACCTGGTCCTCATTGTGATACTGATAACAAGCCACACTTTCCAGTCTTTATCTTACCTCCTACAGGGTAATCTTTTCTTCTGCAGCTTAATTCTGCTAATAGCACCCTTGACTGGTTGCCAGACAACAAACACAAGCAGGTGAAAATTGAATGGCTCCAGTCTGACCGCTGATAACTCGTAGAGACTTTTTATTCTCAGAATTCCCTCCAAAATACCCAACTTGACCAGTGGATAATCGATTACATTCCTTGTATGCGTCTCCCTCCTTCAGATTGGTTATTCTTTGAAAGAAATTGTGATGATCTTTTCTACAGTTTCAGATTCTTTTTTTCCCCCCTCCTCCAAACAACAGTAAATAGTAATTCCAGATGGTAGAAATTACTTTTAAATTAAAGCAGTTAATACAGGGAATGTATGCTTATCTAATTCCCCTGTTTTAAGTGGTAATGATACGATGGAAATGGGAAAAACTGATGTGCACTTAAGGTATGCAAAATAGCCTGAGATTGTAAAATGCTTTTTTCCTCCCCTTTTCTGATTTACTGTCCATGAAAATGAATTATAGACTCGTGAAGAAAACAGAAGTTTTTATTTGCTGAACTCAATAGGCAGCTTTCTGGGGACTTGAACTCTGCAAAGTGCTGAAAAAAAGATTACTGCATTCCACGGACAATTTCTCTGTTTGAACCAAATGGGAGGGATGACAGGGTGCTGTGCTCTGCCTTTCTGCTTCCCGAGGAAAACCTCAGACTGTTCATTGTTCCTCTGCTGTGTGTGTGTAAAAGCACACCCTTAAAAACTTTGCTGAATTGTGTATTTGAGTCTGAACTTAGCTTTGGTTGTGGATGCCCCTTCCCTGGAAGCATTCAAGGCCAGGTTGGATGGAGCAACCTGATCTAGTGAGTGGCATCCCTACCCATGGCAGGGAGGGCTGGAACTGGGTGATCTTTAAGGTCCTGTCCATCCCAAACCATCCCATGCTTCTATGCTTGTAGGATTTAACCGATTCCTTTTAAAAGCAAGGAGTGCAGAAGATCCTCAGAACCTTGCAGTTTTTCAGACCAAAACCATTATCACAAGGAGAATGGTGTAAATGGACCTGAAATCAGTGAATGTGCTTTAACTTACACCAGCTGAAGGTTTGGTGGGCATTCATTTGCTTTTTCCAAAGTGATTTTGCTTTTACTATTTGAGTATATGATTATAAGGTAACTAGTTAGTGCTAAGGGGGAATATGGTTGGCTTCACTGGAAAATATAAAAGTATCCACTGTTCCTTCAGGGAAATCATTTTAATAGATAACAGCATGTTGTACAATGTTTCATCAGTGATATTTAGATCTAAATTAGGAGCAGTTGTGAGATGGGTTGCCGATTTTCTTGTGATAAAAGGCAAATAGTTCAAGAAATATAGACCAGATGTTATCTTAATCCAATCCTCATGTACAAGAGCACACTATGAGACAGTAATAATAGTCCCTTCTACCTGTTTCTAATTTTCCTGCTCTGAAACACCCCCTGTGAAAAATAGATTAAACCAACACATCATTTATGAATCGGCACTAGCGGGTTGGAGTTTGGATGGAATGCGGCGTGCGTGGCACCGACCGGAGGGTGCAGCCACCAGATTTTGATCCATGTTTAAAAATGCTCCTTTGACAGTAATGTTTAAGACAGCAGCCCTCAGTGATTTAAAAGGAGAGTAGCCAGTTTGGGTTTGAATCAGGGTTTTGGTTCAGCGTATCCCTACACAGTTTCAAATTTGTCATCAGCGTTTCTGGGCAGTATATGTTATACAATCCTCAGCAGGCCAAAAAAACAGGGGGTTGATCCTCAGCTGCTGTAAATCAACACTGATCCACTGATTTAGATGGAACTACACTGATTTGTACCATCTCATGGTCTGGACAAAGTGTATTAACTTTCCCCATGAAAATCCTCCCCAACAAAAAGCTCCATTCACAGTCCTACTGCATAAGCAGAAACTAATGTGTCTCTGTTCTCGTAATAATGTTTAATACCTGCATCATTTCCTACTTGCTGGGGCAGCCGAAATATTACTCTTTGCATTGACGCAAGAGGCCGAGTGCCGCGCATTTGTAATATTTGGGACAGCTTTTTCCATAGCTCCCTGCCTGAGCTCAAGCATTTTGCTGGAATATTCATATCTCTTGGCATTTTTATGCCAAGGAGGCTTTTGGGCAGCTCTCTAGCAACTCAGGAGACAAGACTTTTATTTTCCTTTGAGGAATGCAGTAATATGAAAATAATTTCTTCAGCTATATTCAGAACTGTAAGAACCACTGGAGGGGGGTTTGTTCACTGGAAATAGCAATAGCTGTGAGGATACCAACAACAGTGTTAATTAGACGGCTTTATCTAGTCCAGACACCCTTACATTTTAGAATATTCCAAGTTGTTTAGCAAGCAGAGTAAAATCCTGTTTTCCAGATTGGATATTTTCATATTTCTATGAACAGAAGGAACAAGAGCAGGCAATGAGACAATTACTCTTCAGAGACAGCCCACACAGCTGGCTGGCTGCTGCAAGGATTCTGCAAGGACAGAACTAAAGTTTTTCCTTTGGAAATGAACTCCTTTGCTATTCTTTTATTTTTAAAAGAATGTATATTCTGCACAAGAGAGCTGGAGAGGGACTTTGGACAAGGGATGGAGTGACAGGACAAGAGGGAATGGCTTTCCACTACCAGAGGGCAGGGTTAGATGGGATATTGGGAAGGAATTGTTCATAATGAGGGTGGTGAGGCCCTGGCACAGGTTACACAGAGAATCCGTGGCTGCCCAGTCCCTGGAAGTGTTCCAGGGCAGGTTGGACAGGGCTTGGAGCAACCTGGGATAGTGGAAGGTTGGAACTAGCTGATCTTTAAACCCCTTCCAGCCCTAACCATTCTGGGATTCTTCTGGCCTTTCAGAGCCATTCTTTTCTGCACATCTTTGCCCAATTATCTTTGAAGATGTTGAAAAAAGAAACCCCACATCCAAAAAACACCAGAGGGGTGAATCCCTTTGCAATGCTATACCATGGAATCCCAGAATGGTTTGGGTTGGAAGGGACATTAAAGCCCATCTTGTTCCACCCCCTGCCATGGGCAGGGACACCTTCCACTATCCCAGGTTGCTCCAAGCCCCGTCCAACCTGGCCTTGGACGCTTCCAGGGATGGGCAGCCACAGCTGCTCTGGGCACCCTGTGCCAGGGCCTCACCACCCTCCCAGGGAATAATTCTTTCCCAATATCCCATCCATCCCTGCCCTCTGGCACTGGGAAGCCATTCCCTGTGTCCTGTCCTTCCATCCCTTGTCCCAAGTCCCTCTCCAGCTCTCCTGGAGCCTCTTTAGGCCCTGGAAGGTGCTCTAAGGTCTCCCTGGTGCCTTCTCCAGGTGAATACTCCCAGCTCTCCCAGCCTGGCTCCAGAGTAGAGGGGCTCCAGAGATTGTGTGCTCTCACTGAAGAGCTGGAACCTCCTGGATTCCCCTAAAAGATTCATAATCCGACTGTGCACCTATAAAGACCCGTGGGTGATGTATTGACACAGTAGGGAAAAAGTGGTTAGTATTTCTGTAGGAGAGTATTTTTATTGTGTTTTAACCATTAATCCAACAGCTGTCACTTTATTTATAGTGTCTGTACCTCAAGGCCCTACTTACCTTTTGAGGGTCCAGATTTGTTTGGTTCTGTGCAAATCCATCCAGGGAAATTGTTATGAATCAGCCACTGTAGTAAGATGAGGCAGGTGGATCAACAGGAACAGGAGACGATGGGATCATAAAGGAATGGGGCCAGAAGATTGCAAAAATAGAGTCCAAGTTGCCACATGCCCTGAACTGCTCACATCAGTGAGAAAGCTGTCATTTGGGATAAGAGTGCTTCAGAAATGCAGATGGAAAACTTGATGGATTAAAGTAGTTAGTGAGAGAATAAGATGAGAAGAAGAAAAAGATGGAGTGGCTGAAAATAGTTACAGGGAAGAAAATCCACCTGTGGTTTGGGAAAGCTTGAGAGGCTGCAGCAGCAGAGCTGAATACACACGATCACATGCAATACACATGATCAAAATGCAAAGTGTAGTTTAGAGATCTTGGTGCTAAAAGGTGCCGGTGGTGGTGCTGGTAGTGGGGTACGTAGGTTAATACTGAAAGTGTGTTATTAGTAATGACCAAAGACCTTTAGCCTCCTGTCCAAAATCCTTTTTTACTGTACAGAACGGGAAAGTAAACTCGATCATGTTGGGCTATTTAGTAAGCTATTAGTGCATTCATCTTTTCATCATTTGACAGGTGGAAGTAGTAGTCCAGCTTTTAGTTTTAATTATAAGGGATTCCAGATGTAGAATAGGACATAAATTAAAACCAGATCTACTCATATGTCTTTTCAAAGTAAGCCAACTTCAAGGTATCTGCTTTTCATTTCAAAATGTTATTAAAGCTATTACTAAGAAATTCATAGTCTTAGCATGCTCCAATAATTGACACCTTTAAAGTGACTAAACAGATTTAGAGTGTGCAGAAAAGTAAATTTGTCTTAGAGAATGACTCTAATCATCCATTTACATAGAACGGACAAATCAGTGTTTGTGTTGGGAATGGCTGGGCGAGCAGCCGGTCCCAATGGCTCTCGCTGCCTCCTCCTCCTCCGCCTGGCCTGGCTGCTGGGTGTTAGCTTGTTTCCATGACTGTGCTACTAGGCAAAGCAAGATAAAGAATTAAGGGCTGATCCAAAGCCAGTGAAAGTCAACGGGAGTCTTTTGATGAGCTTTTCATCATAGTCTCCTCCTCTCATGTTGAGCTATGTTACGTTATGTTGGAAGTAGCATTTTTTTCAAAAGAAAATTAAATCCAGAACCACTTTTTTTTCACAGTGATAGTGTTCTTAAATCCCTAACTGTGTAAGGAAACCTGCAGATCCCTTTCTAAAAAGCCTTTCTTTCCCCAAGACCTATTTATCTGGTGATACGTTACAAGCATGCAAATAACGCTGTACATCTGACTTCATAAAAAGTCTGAGGTTTCCAATAATTAGAATGATAGCTGGCAAGTCTGATAAATTAGAGAAATAACTTGTTTGGTGTAAACTGAGCCTGTTTCTGAGGCAGAAATGTTAGGCTTTTATCCTCTGGAGTGTGATTGAAAGGGTGAGAAGTTAATTTGGCAGCTTCGCTTCTATGGTTTCATAATGTTTCTCCTCCCCCCTCCCCTCAGCTTCAGGGAAGGACTGTGATTTCAGTACTTTGCGCCTGCCCTCATACAAGGCAAGAGCATGACCCGAAACGAAACCCCTCTCCCCAGGGCACATCCTGAGCAGTAACAGCTTGGCTCAAGTGTTTCTTATGAACAGCCGTCCAGAGCACTTGATCTAAATCATGCCATTTCCTTCACAGTATGGCACAGTTAACAAGTCAGTGCATCAACACAATCTGCAGATGGCAGTTCAAAAGGTGCACGTTCCCCAGCAAGATAAAGGGCAATGAGTTCCATGGGTTAGCTCATTACTTGGATTCAGGCAGGGGCTCCGTAGGGGTGTGAGGGAGGAAAAGGGGGCAGGCAAACCTTGAGAATGCATGTCTACACAAATAAAGGCAGCGTTGCAAGAAGCATGTTATTGAAGTAAAGTGCAAACAGCTTGCAGAGCATGGCTTCCTTCAGAGGTGGCTCGTTTCGCCTCTGAAAAACCAGAGGAAAAGGGGAGTGAAACCAGTGGCAACATGCAGCCTTCATTTATCCCCAAGGCCTGGCAAATAGGACACCATTCCCTAAGCAAAGCCTCAAAACTCACAAGAGGCCAGCGAGTATCAACCAGGGCTGGGGCTCATGGTTGCTCTGCAACTTCAAGGACTCAGGGCTCTGAGCAGCCTGGTCTAGTGGAAGTTGCCCAGCCCGTGGCAGAGTGGTTGGAACTCAATCATCCTTAAGGTCTCCTCCAAGCCAAACCATTCTGGGATTCTGTGATTCCATCCTGCTCGGGAAGGAACCTGTTTTCTGGAGCATTGCAGCAGGGCTTCTAGAGAACAGTGTGCACTCCTGCACAAATTACATTAGAGCTAAACATCCAGTGAAGAATCTCTGAGACATATTAGTTCTTTAGACTTCAAAACAAGCTTAAATTGGAACCATATTGCTGGAATACTTCTTAGCTAACATTTATATTACTTCAGTTACCAAATCCAGACTAAGTCCCAGGACTCGGCAGGGGAGAACATAATATATTAGGAAGTAAGATGGGGGTGTGCACTTCTGGCCTCCTATTTTATATAAATGTACAAAAAGTTTCCTCACACTAGCAAGGAAATGACTACAAGGCCCTAAAATGCCGATTTCCAGCGGCAAACGAGGGAAGTCCGCTGCCCCTCCTCCCCTCTCTCCCCTGACCATTCTGTGTGTGCCATGCCTTGGGGATAGTTTGGATTACTTGGAGTAAGACTGTTGCATAGGAGCTCAGG
Organism: Aleadryas rufinucha; assembly: GCA_013397815.1. NCBI lineage: Eukaryota > Metazoa > Chordata > Aves > Passeriformes > Aleadryas > Aleadryas rufinucha. The sequence goes on along the minus strand of VZTH01006984.1, from coordinate 116,718 downwards.
TATCAGAGCAGATAATTATACACATATAGCGAGATACAGCAAAGGTCTCAGTGAATTGTCAGAGGATGAGATACATCTCGGGAGACTAAACAAGCCTCCCCTATACTGATCTTTGTAAATGAATCTCTTTGGGAACTACCAAGATGGTGCTTTACCACGATTTTCACTGCTGAGGAAAAAGGAACTCTTCCAAGCTGTTTGTTTTCCAGGTTGTATCAAAAGCTGGCGAGGGAAGATTTTTTCCCTTCCTGTGCTTGCGTTGGTTTGAGTGCCCTGAAAGGCGCTAACGTATGTGCTGAGCTCGGAGTTCCTGCAGCAGGGAAGTTCAGGGCAGGTTCGGCAGGAGAGGAACTGTAACCCCCCTCCTTTCCCCTCCCCATAACTCCAAATCTACAAAGGCTGACTTTCCGGTGAACTCCCTGGTCTCCATCGCAATTCTTTTGGAGAAACAGTGCTAAAACTGGGAAGGGCAAACCCTGAGTGGCTGCTAGGCAGAGGTGTGTTGAACTAAGGTCATTCCTTGTGTAATTTGATTGATTTAGTAGAGTTATGCCAGAGAGAAATTTGGCTTTGGGCTTTTGGGTGATGCGTCATGTTTCTTTATGTAACTTATCGAACAGGTGCTTAGCAACAGCATCTTCCACTGGTTTATCCAGAAATCTTCACTTTTCTTTCATTTTCCCTTCTTTAATAACCTTCCAAGCTGTGCTGAGTTAAAAACTGAGCCAAGACTTCAGGCTGTGCCCCACTGGGACATGCAGGGATGCAGCACATTTCACCAGGCCCTGTGTTTGTTTCTTTCTTGCCACAGTGCCTGGTAATTGCTGTTTTTCTCCATTCAGTGAGATAAATAAAGGATAAAGGGCTGTGAGGCTCAGAAATTTTTCTGGATTTGGTGAATTCAACCTTAGGCTAAAGGAGCTGAAGAGAACTGGATGGGAAGGAGCTGAACTTCATTTCATTAGGAATGTTACAGCTTCTGCTGAGACTGGTGGAAAACAAATTATCTTTGCTATTTCAACATGGTGCTGCACAATGCTGTGCTGAGCATCCTGTGTCCCAGGGTTGTAAGAAGTATTCTATTTTATCCCTTTTCCAGTCTCTCTTGGGAAAACACAAAGAAGGAGAGATGAGCAATCCTTGTGCTCAGCCTTTTCTGTGTATAAGCACAAAGTCAGGTGCCCTCTGTGCTCTGTGTTGTTTCTGGTGTGATGCACAACTGGTGTAGATGGTGGAGGGCCTCATTCATGAGATCTGTGGCATCCAAAACCTGCCTAATCTCATCTCTGTGGCTGTACCCTTCACAGGCACTTCTTGCAGCCTTGTAAAATACACCTGTTTGTTTGTCAGGTGTGACTTATGAAAAGGATTGTATGACACGGTTGTTTGTAACAGCAGGAAGCAGAACGTAGTGAATTAAGTCCCTTCCATCCTCATCTTCTATGATTTCCCTCTAATGATGGATGTCAGAGAAGAATATGGGTTATTCTGGTAGCTCTTTCTGATCAGTGTGCTCATATTTCCTAGAATTGCAGTGGAAATCTCTGGTGTTGTGTTGAAACAGAATCTCAGACCCTCACAGTGCCTTTGTCCTCCAGAAAACATTCTACATCTTTATAACGAAATATTTGGGTTATGATAGCACTGAGAAGCCCCAGAAATGGGGGACTCTGGTGTGCAAGGAGCCATATAGTGAGATATGAAATAAAGAGATTGATGTCATGCAGGCAGTCAGCAGCAGGGCACACAGACCTGGCTCTCCTGCCTCCCAGTCCATGCTTTCATCGTGAAATCACTCAGTTCTTTCAGCTGGATCTCCAGGCTCTGTTCTTAGCACTGTAGTTTCTCTGTCCCTCATGGAAACCCCAGGGCTGGGCTTCACAGACTCTCTGCAACTCTATCCCTTTGGACTGTAATTGATTTGGAGTCAGGTGGTGGTGTAACATAACCCGTATGGAATCTGCTGCTGAAGTTTATGGCCATTCAGCTAAAAAAAAAAAAAAAAGAAAAAAAAAAGGAGGAATATAGAGGGGGAGCAGGAAGTGAATTGAGTTTGATTTCTGGGATGTGAAGCTGTGCTGTTTCCCAGCCCAAAGAGAAAAGCTCGTAGAGGCTTTGGGTGTGGAGAAATCGATGACCAGCTCATGCACCACAGTCCTGCACAGCCTGTGTATATACAGAAGGACCTACAGAGAACTCCCCGTCCCCAGCTGTGGTGAGCCCTTGGTCCAGTGTGGAAAAGCAGAGAATTGCAAAGGGAATGAAGAGAATATTTTTAAAAATTAAAAAAAATAAAGAAGAATTTTTCAGTTGTTGGCTCTACACTGCCTGGCTGTGTGACTGTAGTGTATTTCTTGATGTCTATGTCCCCTTACCTAAATTTCCAGGGCTTCTGTGTAGTGAAGGATATTCCAGTGTGACTCCTAGGTGTCTTAAGGCACTGCAGGCAGCCTCACGTTATCTGCAGATGTGAAAAACAGATTCTAGATTGACAGTCTTGAACTGAACTCCCACAATCTCCATTGACAGCACTGGATTTTCTGATTTGGTAAATTCATCTGGGATGAGAGATGAGAAGCCAAAAAACCTGTTCTTTCTGTGACAAAAGAATGCCTTTCACAAGATTTTGTAGAGGTTTCAAGACATTATTCCAGGTGCAAAAAGTTCTAGAAAAGATTTGTTACCCAGCTGGTGGGCTTCCCCTCTGAGCTACACTGAAAATACCAACAGTCTTACGTGATAAGCATTATGTGACAGCATTATGTGCTGAGTATGTGATAAAACAAGGCTGTAAGTTTGCCCAGGTATCCCTGCATTGCTGAAATCACAAAAGTGAAAAAGGCAGCTGTGAGAGCTCAGATCATGACGGTACATAAAGTATTGTGAGACAAATACTCATAGCTTTGCTGCAGCCCTGATGATTTACTGATACACGGGAAGCAAAGGCTGTGTTGAGCACTAATATTTGTCAACAGGCCCATTTGTACAGCCACAAAAAAATCCAGGCAGGGCTTTGAACACACAGGCAAGATATTATTCTTGCTGCTGTCATTGCTGTAATCTAGGATCCTGCTTTCCAGGAGGAAGGGAGGAAGCCAGTTCTCACCCCAGGCTGTAGCAGAGTTTCTCTCTCTGGGCTATTGGATCAGTCCTCATCTTGCACCAAATGCTCCCTTACAGGGTGGCCATGCAGTGACATCCTGCTGCTGCCACAAGTCACGTTGTCACTCTTGTACACAAGTGAGATGTGAAGGATAGAAAGGAGAAGTGGAGGAGAGACAGGGTTTGCCTTTAAGCACTTAAAGCCCTGAGTAATGAGTGGTATCTAAGTTGCATCAGACACCCAGACATCCCAGGAGACCTTAAGACCTCCTTGATTACTCTCCTGTGGCACATTTTTCTTCCTTTGCCCCTCAGAGGCTCCTCCAGCCAGTCCTAACAAGAGGAGGTTTCCTGAGGAAAGGGTAAGACAGTGACAGAATAAAGGGGAATGGTTTCAAATTGACAGAGGGCTGGGTTAGAGGGGATATTGGGAAGAAATTCTTCCCTATGAGGGTGGTGAGGCCCTGGCACAGGATGCCCAGAGAAGCTGTGGCTGCCCCTGGATCCCTGGAAGTGTCCAAGACCAGGCTGGATGGGGCGTGGAGCACCCTGGGATAGTGGAAGGTGCCCCTGCCCATGGCAGGGGATTGGAATGAGATGGGCTTTAATGTCCCTTCCAACCAAAACCATCCTATGAATCTGTGGTTCTGTGATGTTCCAGTCCCTCTGCTATAAGCCTGTGCAGCCTATGCTGTGTCCAATGCCTCCCGTGTGCTCAGTGTCCTTTCCAGGGGCTGTCCTGGTCCCTCCTGGTCCCCACTCTGTGGAGTCACTGTCACACATACTGCACACACCAGGATCCTGGCAGGTCCCTCTGTCCCCGTGGTGTGTGTCCCAAGGCACTCCTGGGCCGTGAGCTCTGTTCTGTGCTGTTATCTTGTTCTACCTCAGTGGAACATGAGATGGAACAAGGCTGAACCCAGTCAGTTTGTACTGAAAAATAACCTCCTATAGAAAGGTACAAATCAGTAAATGAAAACTGTAAAAGGACTTCTGAATTACTCTATGACTTTCTTAACAGAGGTTATCATTTCCCATTGCATTTTGTAGGACACTTCCCACATCTGTAGCATGCTGCTCCTTTGCTGTTAAGCTCTACCAGATTCTTCCATAGGGGTGATATTTTTTTAAAGAGAAAATACTGAAGCCCCATGTGAAAACAGGAAACTCCATGAATTTTTTATAGTGAAATTTTTCCACTAGGGAAACATCCGTATTTTACAGTTTGCAAAATGTGTGGGACCATAAACTGTAAAACCGCATGGAGAACCACAACTCCTTTGTACTTTAAAAATAGACATAAAAGTAATTTCTCCAGAAAGAAGGAGCATATTTTTAAAGGTGAATATTTGTAGGGCTTATAAAAGCTATTGGTCTGTTCTTGGAAACAGAATGATCATGTTTAAAAAAGGAAAAGACCCAGATTGTGGTGAGTTTACTGCGACTGAATCATCTCTGCAGAATGTGCTCAACTGGACCAGCCATAGCACAGCTGCACGAGGACGTGCAAGGCTCCCACCCAGCATGGGAGCCTCTCGTTCCCCACTTCCCCCAGAGATGAGGGGCAGGAGTGATGGTGCAGAGATGAGCAGGGAAGTGATGAAGAAGGTCAGGAAGAAATTCTAGCTATTTCATTTCTCTCACAGTGTGCCAGCCAGTGGAGCTGAGCTGGAATGAGGGAAAAGCAAGATGTTCTGGCCACAGGATTGCCATATTTCCCCCCACTCTGCAACAAGTGGTGAGCAGGGAAAGGGTCATACTTGGTTCTCCAAGTTCCTTGGGGGTGGTGCAGGAATGATCACACTGAAGGCTTTGAGCCAAAGCTCAATCTCACCCTGTGGCTGTGTCATTCGTAGTAAATGAGACCAACACTTCTCTTTGCCTTTTCGGATCAGCTGGGCTGTAGCCAGGCCTGGGCAGGACCTGACAGGGCAGGTCTTTGGAGCTGCCCAGCTGGGAGATCGTGCACTTGTAGCAGGATGGTGGATTTTAGCAGATGCTGTGTGCCATGGGACAGCACAGGGATGTCATCACGGGATATCAGGAGGAATTTCAGACATCCTGTGTGGGAGTGGGCAAATGGAGAGATGGGGATTCCCCAGCATGTAGTGCTGGCTCTGTTTCTGTTGGTGAGAAGAAACACCAGGGGCAGGATGTGTTCCTTGGCAGGCTCATACATCTGGTCTGAATATTGAATTGGACCACAGCAGGTTGTAGTTCTGGGCAAAGCTGTTTTGGAGCTGGCAGACTCCTGGCCCTGCCGCCTGCTCGGTGCATGCCAGGTCTTGGGAAAGCCACCTCTTCCACTACTGCTTTGATGGAGAAGTTGGGGTGCTTGGAGGAGGTGGCCTCTCCCAGCAGCAACAGCAGCTGTGTCCCTGTCCTCTCCTTCTCCCCAGCAGCAGGAGAAGCTTTTAACCTTTCCCTTCCTTCCCAGCTTTCAGCTCTCCCACTGTGTCCAGGCAAGAGGGGCCAGTTCCTGGCATCACCTCCTTTGTGGGTGACAACATTCACTCTCATCTGTGTGGCAGAGGACACTTTATCTGACCCATAATTTGATAATGACATCCTGTTTATCGAAGTTCATCCTGCCATTTCAGATGGATAGGAATGTACTTTTCTGTACGCTGCTCAGTCCTAGTGCTATTGAATAGTGTAATATTCTGCTCTGCTGTTTGTTTACAGCTGCCTTTCATCTTCAATTATCCACTATATTTTAGCAGTGGATAACTGACTGATTCCTGTATTCAGGCCAAATCCCACTTGTTTGGTTCATGTGAGTAATCTAAGGAAGTCTGACACTTTGTTCCCTGATCTGTCTGGGAATGCTTGCACGACAAGGGGTCCGCAGGCATGGGACCCGTGAGCAGGAGTGCAGTCCTGAGGCTGAGACCCATCTTCCCTTCATTCCGTAGACACTTGGCAAATTCACCAGTCCCTGAATGTGGCTTTAGCTCTAGAAACTCCTCCTGTTCCTGGCCAGCTGGATAACATAAATTTTTACAGGCGGTTGGTACAGTGTGGGATATACCAGCTGCCTTTCCATTTCCAGGGAGGGGTGAGACAAGGCCTTGGGCCATTGCAGTTGGACAGCACTCCTGAAAAGGGCAATTCGATGAGTTGGAAACATGCAAAGTTACAAACTTTCCCAGTTCTGTGCAGCTGTCATCGTTAGCACAAACAGGCTGGTGCTGCCAGGGCTGCTGGGCTTACCCTCTACTGAGGCTCCTTTTACACGAAATCACTGCCCTGCTCTGCTGGCAAACACCTTCCTTTAGCTGAGCTGCAGAGCACTGATAGCTTATCTCAGGATGGGGCTGCAACCACTCCATTTTTCCTGCCTTACCTGCTTAAACAGATCTGTGATGTGAGCACTACAGTGGTCTGAACATGGACCAGGGTGAACTGTGTGTGTTTAGAACAATTGATTTCTTTCTGTCACGTGCCACCACCACTTCCAGAGTAGGATCACCACCTGAGAGAGGAGGGCTGCTCCATCATAACAGCATTTCCTGTGGACCTGGGAGACGTGGGTTCAGCTTTCTGCTGTGAGAGATTGTCTCTGTGAGCCTCAGTAACTTACATTCTCTCTGATTAAGTGTCATGTGTAAAATAGTGGGTATAGTCTGACCCTTCGTCACTATTGCACATAAAAGAAAGTGAATTAATGTTGAAAGTCAGCCATTAAAATGTTGGGAGCCCAAGGGAAGGAAGTCTCTACCCTGAGGAGATGAACTAATTGGGAAGGACTAAAGTAAATGGATGAGGTAGTTGAGGTTTGGGGTGAAAGGGGTAAAGGTATGGACAAGGTGAGGCAGGGAGATGTGACTGCTGGAAAACATTTGGCAGATGTGGAAGGAACATGAGGATGCTGGAACTGGAGTCACAAGGAGGGGAATGAATGGGGGAGCAGAAGGTGTGAAAAACCCTGGAAGAAACCCTGATTTTTGAGAAGGAACTACATCATTCAAGAACATCATTTTGAACACCTGGGGTAGGAAATGAAGAACAGGAGGATGTTGGGGGCCCGGTGGCTGCCCTCTGTGTGCACACTGAGGTGGCTGCAGAAGATTCCCTGCCCTGTTCACAGGATCTCTTGGATCTGATAACAGAAACCACACTGTAAATGTCCCAAGCTGAAATGTTTATCCCCAGGGTCTATCTTTGTCTTGTTTATTTGTTGGCTCCCTTGCATTTTTCTTGAACAAAGCCCTCATTGTCCGCTTTTACAAAACCTAAATAATTTGGAGTGTAAACTGGCAGTGTCTGGGTAGAGCAGTGAGTTTAAGATTTTGGATGTTTGCAGAGCTTTCGAAGTTTCCATGCAGAGAGCAAAAGCAATCATGGCAATTAAGATCTCTGGTGCCTGAACTGAGCTGTTTGGCTGAGCTGTGACCATTTCTGTGGGCTGTAAAGACAAAATATTCTCCTAACAGCTGCTCCATGGGTCACTTGTGTGAGCCTTATAGCTTCCAGTTTTCCCAGTCTTTTCCAGCATCAGGAGGGTCAAATTTAACACCAGTTTTTCAAAAGATTTTAGCCAGGATTCAGAGAACTACAGAAGTGTAATACAGGTGTTTGTGTGGACAAATTAGTAAAATGTAATGGACCCATGCATAAATATGACTCACTTGAGAAGTGTACATGGCACCTGTGAAGGGAAGCCCTACCTCACAAATGTCTTGGAGTTCTTTGAAAGGATCAATGAACAAGTGAATAGATTGATCTGATAGATATCTGATATATCTGATAGATATAATCCACTTGGGAATTCCAAAAGCCTATACATAAAATTCCCCACCAAAGGCTTTTAATGAAACTTGGCATCCATGGGATAGAAGAGAAGCTCCTTGCTTGGATAAGTAACCAACTTAAAACAAAAGGATACAGAGAAATAATTCAGTCCTTGCAGTGGGGAGGTTCACCAGCTGAGCCCTGGGCTGGAGCCTGTTCTGTTCAATGCACTCATAAGTGGTCAGGGGAGGAGAGCAAACAGTGAGAACATCTGGTGATGAGGTAGGATTTAGTCAGGGGAATAAAGTTGTTGATGGATACTAAAAGAATGTGGAAGAGCTTGGCAGGAGTGAGTGACTGATAAACAAAATAGAGGGTGAAATTCAACAGACCTACCTGTAAATGGATGCACACTGGGAGACAGGATCTGGGCTTCACTGTAAAGTGAGGAGCTTTAAACTGACCACTGCCACTTTAAACTGGCCACTACTACTCAGGAAAAAGATGCAATGATCAATAGGGTTCTTTATACTTCTGTGGAAATGTCGGTTCAGTGCTTAATAGCAGTCAAAAAACCCCAAATCATATATTAGGAATTACGAGGAAGGGAGTGGAGATGGAAAGAGAAGATCATTACACTGTTCTATAAATCAATTTATTGCCTACTCATTCAGTGTGGTGTAGAATTCTGGACCCTCATCTTAAAATTGCAGTGTCATAGAATATCCTGAGTTGGAAGGGACTCACAAGGATCACCGAGTCCAACTCCTGTCCCTGCACAGACACCCCAGCAATCCCACCCTGGGCATCCCTGGGAGCGGTGTCCAAACGCTCCTGGAGCTCTGGCAGCCTCGGGGCCGTGCCCATTCCCTGGGGAGCCTGGGCAGGGCCCAGCACCCTCTGGGGGAAGAACCTTTTCCTGATATCCAACCTAACCCCCCCCTGGTACAGCTCCAGCCATTCCCACAGGAACCTTCAGAGAACAATTGGGCTGATAAATGTCTGGGATGGTGGTTGGGATTTGTTAGCCTGGAAAAGCTGTCGAGACTGATGCAGAGAGTATCCATTGGGATCTGTACATCAGTACAAGAACTGGAGGGCAGTGTGAGCTAATTCAGTTAATGGGAGTCCTGTTCAAACCAGACAGAGGAGATGGGTGGTTCATCCCTGGAACTCCTCATCAGAGGATGTGCAGATGGATGCAAAAATAGTTTTAAGGGAGTCTGTACAAGCAGTTGTAAGAGAGATCTGTGAAGAGTTTCTAAACAGAAGAACCATGAAATCCAGCAGGCTGAGCACAGCGGGAGCTGAGCAGTATTCAGACAAATATCAGAAATGATTGTCCTGTTCTTGCTCTTTTCTGGATGTCTCCTTAGGATCATTCCTGGGAAAAAGATATTGATGCTTGCTCTGCTCCAGTGTGGCAATTCTGTTCTCACTTAAATGTGCTGTACAGGCAAACATCCACTGGATATTCAGAGTCACACACAATTTTGTATTTGAGGAGAGCAAGGTCTAATCTCTGGGGTGAGGAGACAGCTTAAATTCAATTGGACCTTAAGAGATTGTGCTGGTTTGAATTTGAATTCTAATTTGAATTTAAGTTTTCCACTTTTCTAGGGCAGAAAATCACCTAGAAGAGATCACCCCATAACAAATTTCAAAGCATGTGGTCCCTGAGAAACTACACAATATGGTTAATGATCTTGAAATAAAAGTTTCTAGATGCACCTGTATTTACAGTTAGAGGTGACAGAAAGTTTTACCTATATTTCAGGACTAAACTTTTAGCTGAATGTATTCTGGCCTCTTTTAACAACAGAGGCTGGAAACTTCTCCCTGTGGAGACTGGAAATGCTATCCATATTCCCTCCAATTCCTCCTAATTCAGAAAGCTGGCACAGGAATGAGCTAAGAAGATTTGGGCAGTCTTTGTTAGCCAAAACAGTATTGGTTTTCTGACCTGAAAAAAGTGATGATCCATTTACTGCTGGTTCTTTTCATGGAGGATGTGCTATCACTTTGTATCCCCATTTGCACTGTTGGCATTCCACAATTTATCCAGGAAGTTGCTAATTTCGTTGGGGCAAAGCGAGCCTGCTCTTGAAGGGCATAAAACCTCCTCCTTGGCTGGAAAGTTTAGAATGGTGTATCTTGAAGATAAATAATGAAATTTTCTACCCAGGCCTGTTGTTGTGTGGTGATTCCATCTAGAAGACAGATTCAAATCATTCAAGAATACCTGCTGAAATAGTAATGAGCCTTTGGAGAATTGAGGAATGCTCAATATTTTCATACCCCTGTTAAAAAGGTCAATAAAAGGCAGGACTTACTCACCTGCAAAGGAATTGTTCTTTTCCAAGCTTTTCTCGAATTTTGACTGTGCTCAGGAGACTTTTTTTACTTATCACCCTTCTGTTCTCTTTTTCAATTGTCCAGTAATTCTGATTTCTTTTAAGCAATAGCAAAGAAGAACAGAAGAAAAACCACTAATGGTAGATCTCTTTCATCTTCTTTTCTTTTCCCAAGGAAGACATTTTATTAAGACTCATCCTGAATTCCTGTCCAACAAATTAACAGATTTTCACCTTAAGTATTCAAGTAGTAACTACATCACTTATTTTTGGTGGAATTCTGAAACATCAGGGACAGGAGCAAGTTTAATAAACTATATATATATAGATATAAACTAGACACCATCACTTTAATTAACTGGATTATGCAGTTTAGATCCTGTTCCTGTGGCCTAGTGGAAAACAGGAGATCAAACCTTTTCAGTACTGAGATTATTGATTTTGGCTTCCGTATATCTCTAGGGTTGATGTTTCCTGTCAGTCCTCCAAGGAGCATTGCTTCTTGTTTCACCAGGAGGGCTTGGACCATCTGGGGAGAAAAACTCTGGGAGAAAATTCTAATTGTTCATTTTAATGCATTTATATGTGTCATATCATCGTCACAGCATCCAAGCTGCAACAGAGTTGAGAAGAACATTTCACATCCATTGTAACACTCGTGATGTGCAGAGGAATATATCTGGGATTTATAATCACTGGGAAAAGAAGAAACAGTTCCTGGCTTGTATAGCAACTGTTAGTAATGTGCTAGACACAATCTCTCCTTAGCCTGCTCCCAGATCTCACCACTATAACTAAGTTCTAACTATAACTTAGGTCCAGAGGAGAGAGAATTTACAATCAGGAGACTTTTTTTAAATTCATGCTATATTTTCATCCACAGAAAAAGAGAAGATTTACCATCCCCTCCTGGGTTTTGAATATCTCAACAACTTTCCATGGCTTTTCAACACTCCTCCCTAATACCTCATTACAGAGCTGGTGGCAAGATACTGTCTTTCATCTGCTCGTTCATTCACTTTACAGAAAGTACCCCGAGTTATCCGTAAGGATATCTCACCAGGATTCAAGTATGGATTTTTCTCTTTGACCTTTTCACAGCCCTGAGCCATTCAGCAAGTATTTTGTGGTCATGGTAGCTCGTCTGAAGACACAAGACATACAAATCCAGCCATAAAGATGTATCCACAGGCACTGCTATCCTAAAGACCTCAACTGCCTGTTTGGATACATGAGAAGCAAAAGTAGAATCCATGTGGACAACACATCTTGAACTATAATTACCATATGGTAAATAGTCATTCTTTATTGTATTGTCAACAGGCAAGGAACATGCTCTGATGTGGAGGCTTGGGATATTGCTGACAGAGTTAATGGATGAATCCTGGGGGAATACTCTTTTTCCCACTTGACACTCAAGTCACTTTTCTTAATTGTAAAAACATCTGTAAGAAGAACTGAATGAGTTGTAGGCCTTGACAGCTGATCTTCCCATGACTCATTCCACAAAGACAAACTTGTCTTGTGCTTGTCCTTTATCTTCATCTGAAGCATTTGCCAAGAGGAGTGTCTGCATTTTGATTAAATTATAATATTCAGTTTCAGATTTTCCATCTGAAGCCTTTGCTCCAGACAGAAGGAAGAGAAGGGAAGGTTCATATTGTGGCAGTAATAAGGTTTTAAGAGTTATTTTGGATCGAGCCAGAGTATTTAGGAAGGCACTTTGGCTTTTCTACCTCTGTGTATAAATTTAAGAAGAAAAAAGCTTTTATTCAATTTCAGGTTGGTATGAATTAGGTTGGTATGAATAGACACAATTTTTACTTGGATGTTAATAGTGACAATGGGGCCACATAAAGATGTTAACACAAGTTGTCTACACCTCACCTACTTGTCTAACACTCAAAATACTGACTGAAGAGAATTAAGGTGTATCAGTCTTCCAGACATAGTGGCCTAAACCAACTCAGGCTATATGTTCCCTAAATTGTTTATTTCATCTGTTTGCCTGACAAGCTCAGGGATAGATATCTGCAATGTAGGTATCTAAAGTGACTTTAATAACCTTCCTCCATTATGGAATTTGGCAGATTTTGTTCCTCAGAGCCTTTTCATTTTCATTGCTGGCAGGTAGCTTTGAGTCTTTCCCAGCAAGTATAAATTAAGCAAGGACTCCCTAATTTCAATTAGATTATCTTGTCAAAATAAGATTGATGGTAAATTATCTCAGAGTACAAATACCTTGACAGATATAAAATACTTGCGGTATTTTTTTAATTTATTGGAGAAATGCCATTGCAGAAATTTACTGGAGAAACCTGCTAGCCAGAAGCAACATATATTTGAACTGGAAACGAGACCGTTTCTCATGAAAGGGGTATTTAATAATTAAAGAACCCAAGGATTGTAGCAAAAGGCTCAATACATTCTCCATCTTTTGATGTCGTCGTATCAAGACCGGCCGCCCTCGTGAAAGGTTCGTGTCAGCTACGAGTGACACTCGGTCAAACACAAATTATTGGGTTCAGCACAGGGGTAACCCAGTGAAAGTTAATGACCTGTGATATATAGGAAATCACACTGGATGACCTAATGGTTTCTTCTGGCCTCACACTCTATGAATCCATGAATATGTATCCTCTGAGGTTGCCTGCTGGTTGTATTCCTAACCAGGGGAACAGGCAGAGGCTGCTGTGAAAGAAGGATTTATATTTATTTACTGGCATCCGTTGTTCTTTAGCTACATGTTCAAATGGTTCACACCCAGAGTTTTAAGGAAAAATTCCTCAGTGAGAGGATCTGGAGCATTTGGGAAAGCATGGCCTCTGGTAGCCTCCCCAGTGAGAATTTGGTGCTGTGAGAAGTGATTCACACAGTTCCCAAAAGGCGCTGCCTTCCAGCATGTTACCACATCTTGGCAGCGTTTGAAGGGCACCCTGCGAGCATGAAAGGCAGGAGTGGTGACTCAGAGAGCCACAGTGAGGGGTAAGAAACCCTTTCTGGTGGAATATGAAAACACAAAAATACATGTCCGTGTGTTTAGGGCTATTTGAGGGTGGTACAGCCTCGGTAATTGGGCTCATGTGTCTGTCTAGAAATGGCTGTTTTGACTGCCTGTTTAGCAAAGAAAGGCTTTCCCCCACATTTATTTTCTGGAAAGACAGTGGGAATCTGGAGAACTCTTAGAATCCATGAGCCATCCTTGTGCCATGCTGTGGCTGCCCATGTGTACTTACAACAGCAGCTTCCTGTGGCTGGTTTTGTTTTGTTTTCCAGTTGGGTGGGAATATTATCTTTAAACAGATAAGAAAACGAAAACAACTAACTTAAAATCTCTCTCAAAATAAAAATCAAGGAAGCAAGGATGTTCTCAGGAGGGAAGGAATAGTGACTGATGGAGAGGTGAGCAATCCGAGGGAAAGAAGTGGCAAGATTTGGGGAATGCTGAGGCGGGGGAAGATCTGGGGAATGCTGTGGGGGAAGCCGTGTCTGTTTACAGGCTCTGTTTATCCACACCTGTGGGTTAGAAATGCTGTCATCTGAGGAGTGGCCCCATATTACAAGAAGGTCAAGCACCAAGCAGACCTAATTAAAAGCTCATTACAAGAGACAATCTCCATTAGCATGCCAAGTTTCATGCAAATCCATTAGCACCAGGGCTCTCTTCGGAAGCTTTAAATTCCAGTCCTGTGCCCCAGGGACTGGAAACTGTGGCCGGTTAATTTGCCATTCTCAGTCTGTGAACATTAGGCACAGTCCTCTTACTTTCTGGATTATTTCACATTCCAGCAAATTAGTTTTATCCGTTCTGAGAACATTTTAACAAAGAAAGTTCTTTTGGCATCACATGGATAAAATAACAAGGGATAAAAGAATGAGCAGTTCCCCCAATCAGGAACAAATAACTTTAAATCTCTCCTGAAAATGCAGCCTTTCCTGTTATTCCCACCCCCCCCTTCCTTTCATTTATCTTTCGACAGTCGGATTTTTTAATTACGTCTCTGCAGCCAGATTCCCCTCCCTCTCTCTTTATGATGGTGTTCTCAAGAGCCATGTTTTTTCTTTATGCCATTGTAGCAGAACTTGACTAAAGATCTTCAAACTTGTTAAGTATAAAAGTTGGTAAATGATACTATTGTTTGAGTTAAGGTGGGGGGAGAAGGGGGAAGGCAGTTTATCTGTGGTGGCTGTAGGGAGGGGGAAGGTTTTAAGAAAAAAAAGGGAAAGAAAAAAGGCTCAAATGAACTGAAATGGATCAAAGTAAACAGAGACATCTAAAAGCTTTTGTAAGTTAAAAGTGGCTATCTGTTGCAAGTCCTGCCTCATTAACTACTGATAGAAGCACTGTCTTGGCCTTCCCAGATATCTAACGCTGACCGCCTCTAACGAGATGAACTCTGGGTTATTCCCTCTCTCCGTTCCCTGCACCGCTGCTTAACCTCAACCTCTCCACGAATGTTTATCCTCTCCCTAGGACGGGAGATCCAGTCTCTAAACCTCAGTGCTTGCTCTAAGGAGAAACAAGCTCAGAGAAGAGGGAAGGAAGTGGGAGAAAGAGGGGAATATCCCCAAAGTCAGCATCTTGCCTGGATTTCAACACACCTTTTTGGGAGGGTGAATAGTGAGAGACAGGGTTCAGTCTCTGTGTTCTGGGCTCCAGTATCCCCCATGCCGTGCCCATTCCGAGGGGGAAGCAAGCTGAAACGGAGAGGCTTGCTAGGGAAGCAGGGAGAGTGAGGAGGGCTGGGAGGAGGGAACACGATGGCTCTTTGACTAGGACCAGATAGGTCTCTGTGTAGAGTAATATTACAGCTCGCTCTCTCATAAACAAGCTGCATGCCGGCTTCTAAAGAGCCCATCTGGCATAGCTTTGAGAATGGCAATAATTACAAGCTGATGATGGACATGGAAGAAAAGCCCTGCTGAGCTAGCTCATAAGGAAGTACAGGCCAGGACTGTAGGGAAATTACAGGCTAAAACCCTTTCTAGTTTAGGCCTTTTGGTGTTCTTAATCACAGACTTTAAATGTTGTAATAAACACTGTTGCATTTTATTGACCAACTCCCATGACAGGCAAATCTTTTTTATTTTATTTTATTTTTACTATTTGTTAGTTCAGAAAGCAGTTCGAGAACAATCGTTTCTTAAAGACTGGGTCTGTAGATTTACTTCATGAAAAGTGATCCAAACAGCAAGAGTCCCTTTTGTTACTTTGCAATTAAAAAAGAACGAGGGGAAAAAAAGGAAAAGAAATATTTTAGAGGTCCACTTACCCCTATGCAGGACTAGGTCACTGATAATGCCCGCTTTGTTTTGAGATTATCATTGAGGAATAAAAGCTCTAGAATGAGTTATTAAGTTTTTAGGTGAAACTCCTGCTGATTTCACTGGTGGTAGGATTTCCCAGGAAATAAAGCAGTTTTAGGTATGAGAGGTATGGCCTGATCTTGTGCCCAGGGAAGCTCATGACATCCTCGCTGACTGCAGCAGTCTAAACCAGTGTCAGTGGAAGCTCTGAGGCCTCATCTGTGTCTGGGCTTAAATCCACTCTTACTGTTGTGACCCAGAACCTGTTTCTAAATATAAGGGGAAATTCCAGGTTACTGGGGCTCTGTTCCAGAGTCCCTTACAGCTACCAAACATCATTTTCACAGTGAAAAACATGAAAACAAAGTGGAACATGGCAAACATGAAACATAGCAATGTTGATGCCCAGTTTAGGGCACCTGCCAGGGCTGTGATTGCCAGAGGAAGGTCTCTCTGGCACCAGATATCCCAAATCTAGAGTGAAAAACCACTAAATTTTGAGAGTGTTGGCACTGCTGTGTCTCTAAATGTCTGTGTTTTGGGTGTATGAATTTATTTTTCATGTGGTTTTATAGGCATGTGCATGTGGCAGTGCCATCCCTATGGACTAGGGATGGATGTGGACTATCTCTATGGATTTAGGAGTGGAGTGCAAGGGAGTTGTGTCAGTTAACACCGGCTGAAGTTCTGCTTCAGAGAGCCTACCTGTTTTCCCAGACTAATTTCACTCTCCTTTTCCTTCTGTGGAGTCTAGAAGATCAAGAGTTAAACAGCTCTGTGAGTTTTATGTGACTCGAGTGCAATAAATCTCCCAGGGTGACTGATAGACTGATAACTCTCAAAATCCATTCAGTACTTTGTGTGTCAAGGCAGCAGTGAATATGGAGTGCTGTCAGTTGTTTTAAATAACACTGTTTTGACAGTATGTTGTTTATTACAATTCAACACGTGTGATTTGTTTTCTTGGAGGAAATCTGCCTTTATTTTACACTGGGTTTTATTTTAGTTTAGGAACATCGGCCACATCTTAGAAATGCTGCATAATGCGGTGGGTTGGGCTTACTGATCTAGTTAAATCTTGGAAAAGCATCAGTGTTTTTACAGGACACATTCTCCTATGAGATTCTAAACAGCAGAACATTCTGTTCCTTTAGATAAATGTTTGCCTGCAGGTATAGCTTTGTGTTTGTAAATTGTTTCATGTTGCTCCTATTTCTGCTGCAGTTCTTTCACAGACCTTTCAGAGTTTCTGGTTTACTTGTGGCTGTTTGTATCCCAGCATTTCATAACACAGATGCTTATTTAGTTTTCCCGATTACCATTTGACTATTTGTTCAGGCATCAGATTTTTTTTTTCCCCTTTTTGTTGCAAAGTTGAAGGAATGTGAGGTCAGGGAATGGAAATTTACCTATCCGAATGCAGCTCTCTTTTCTTTCATAAACTTCCTCTGGCTTCTTAATCTGAAACTCGCTTGTCAATGTGAAATGATTTCTTTATATTTAACTGTCTCTTTCCAATACAGACTAGAATTGTTCCGAACAAAAGAAGCATGAATCGGTGGAAACTATATATTAAATGCAGGACTATTTGTCTAGTTTTCATTAGGTTGCTGAGTGAGAAGCCCAAACTCCTCTCTTTTCCCAAGGTACTCGGATATCCACCAAGTGCCTTCATCCCATAGCCTTGTTTCCTCTCCCAGTAAACCAGCTTTCCAAAAGAATGCTACACTCTCTGCTCTTTATACTGTCAGCAGTGACAGCAACCAGCCACGCTGACATTTCTTATTGTTTACAAAGGATGAGCGCCAACAAGGCATCTCTGATCATTTGATAAACTCTCCTAACCCTCTCCCCCCGCCCAGCCCTCTGCTCCACTGACCAAACTAACCTTTTCACGGTACACTGCCTGTAATTACCAGTGAAAGACGCTAACCAGAAAGGATCAGAACCCGGGCTAAACACAAACAAACCAGCAAAACAGCTCTGAAGATAAACTGCTCACAACTTAACGTGGCTCGGCAAACAGGGCAAGCCAGGAGAAACGGAGTAGCTGCAGGCGGGGGGTGGGGAAGGAAGAAATCTAACCCTAAATTCCTTATGTGCATGTATTTTTCATATGAATTTTAAAATTGCTTGAAAAAACACGCTAGAATAGCATTAAAACAACCTTATTGTTTATTATCATAATCCTGTATATTTAATATCCTTTTTCCCCTTCAATTCCCCCCACTCCTGCAGAAACTCCCGCCAACACAGTGGTCAAACTGAGTTCATAGTTCCTCGTAATGAGCCCAGGAGTAATGCCTATACCAAAAAGAGTTTCTTTTCAGTAATGACATGAATTTGACTCTTACCCACCCCCTCCTCAATTCCTAGTGTGACAAACAGATTCCTTCTATGCTCTTTTCCTGGAGGTGAGAAGTGCCAGCACATGAAGTCTCTCTTCGCTCATCCTTCTCCAAGAGCGAGTTGGCAAGGAAGGTAGTATTGATGGCCTTTGTTAGCCAGGAATGCTGAGGTGGTGGATGATTATTTAAAATAGTTTAAATTCAATTTTTTTAAAAATTGCATCTGCTGTGACAGATTCTACCTGAATTAGCTGGAGAATGGGCTTGCTCCATAAGCAGAACTTTTCCACTGAGTTTTTCAGTGTGAAAGAATAAGACCCAGCTTTCAGGAGGGTGTGATTTTCTTCCCATAGGCTAAGCTGCATTGGTTCACTCTTTTCTTTTCCATGGTAGGAGTATTGTTGCATGGAAAACAACAAGAACAAGTTTAGATGTCCAGCAGAAATCCAAATCTTTAAACTGAAGTTTTATTTTAGGCAAAATGGTAGCAGAAGATCTTCTGGCTCTGCAAAATTCCTTCTTATTCTTATAGAAGCCTTGTCTGCTGGGAGCCCAGTCATGCCATGTTATCCCAGCATGGAATCTGTCTCTTCAGCAATACAATAACTTTCATTTACTTGTGCTACTTCTGCAGATGCCACTGATTAAAACCTCCTGAGGAACAACCACAAGAGTAACACGGCCACTCCTATGGCCTTTGGACAGGCTTTGTCATCACCTCCATACTGAACACCTAAGGGACCTCTCTTCACCTTTCTTTCTTTCAGTGAATTGCTGTGGTGTTGTGATGGATAAAATGGTTTTCACCTTAGCCCTAAACCCCTAATCCTTGGCTGGAAGCTTTAGCTGCAAGTTCAGCACAGTCAATAACCCGTTGCTAAATTGAAAGTGGCTGAGATCTGTCCTTGCCTGACTTTGCAGAGCTTCCATCCTCATGCAGGATCTCCTGCATGCTGGTCATGTCAACATAATTGGTCAAGGTGGTACGTGGTGGATTTCCTTTCATTTCTTTTAATGTCAATTTTTATGGTTCTCTCTTGAGTTTTTATCCGTTCCAAGGAGATTTTACAACATTGTCAGACTAGTAAGATATGAAAAGCTGAGCCAATGGAAGCAGACTTGAAAGCCTTGATTTAAGGAGCATGAAAACCTTCTTCAGAAGTTTGTTTCATTTACTCTTACTAGCTTTCCTGCCTTCTATATCAGATTTCTTTTTAATCTGCACAAAAGTGGTGATTCATGCCTTTATGACACACAAAATGAAAAATATCCATAGGTGTGAGATGTCATTAATTTTACCAGAAGAACTGGGCATATCCCTGTGCCTGTGATGTGCAGGAATGCCTTTTGTTTCCTCCCAGCTCTTCTTGTCACAGTGGGTATATTCCAGGGAATCAGTTTGCTCCTGTTGTCTGGCAAGAACAAAGCCAAGTGTTCCATAGCAAATGCACTTTAATGTATTGACAAATAGGAATAGAATTTAAAATGAGCTTACATATACTGAAAAGCCCCCACAAATATAAGGAATATTTGAAATTTTTAGGCCAAATCATTTATGAGAGAGAAAATACAAACACTGTTCAAAATGCCACAGCTATTTACCTTTTTAAACATCCATACGTAGGAAATGCCTCGTCAGTATTTATTTTGCACAAAATTCTCACTGGCCAGCAAATATGAATGCTAAATGCAAAGATGAATTTTTTAATAAACAATTTAATGTATTTGGTGAGGGGAGACTGAAAATTAGTCTTATCAGAAAAAGACTTAACTGCTGAAAAACTGCTTCTTCCCTATAAATGTAGGGAGGATTCATATATCATAGGGCTAGAAGGGACAATCAGGGGCTGTGCTGTTTCTAAGATGTTGGCCAATATTGGGTATTTCTGAAATTAGAGACAGGAAAACCTATAGCTTGAGCCAAGGTAGGCAGTCCAGGACTCTAATCCACTGTTGGCATGGGACAGAGATGGAACACGGAACACATGCTCATCCGTGAGTTACACAGTCACTGCAAACCACTTGGGTTTCTTTTTCCTGCTGCTGCTGTAATTAGAGTTCCTGTATTTTCCACTCCTGTCCTTTTATCTTGCCTCTCTTTCATGTTCCCAAGGCTCACTATCACCTTCATGCTAATGAGACACTCCCTGGCCAGTTAAATGCTTGTTGTTACCTTCCTACAGGTAAGTGAGCACTTTGGGTTTGCAAGTCTTGCCTGTTCTGGATCAACGTGACGTGTAATTTCTGTGCTTTGTGTCAGTGACTTGCTGTGAGTCTGTTCCCAAAGCTCAGGGCTGCAGCTGAAGGGGATAGGGAAAGGCACTAAAATAAAAACATTAAAAAAACCCCACTTCCCTCTACTCTCATATGCTTGTATTGTATCCATCCCAAGAAGTCCCGTGAATTAAGATGAGGATTTTCACCTCATCCAGCAATCCCTTGCCCTTTTATCTCCACTCCAATGAAGTCATGTCTTGCTGTTTAACTTTCGTGTTACAATTAAGATTTTTACTTCCTCATGTGATTCACTGCAGGGGAAGTGGATTCAGAAAAATTTCAAGGGCCAAAAGACACAAGTCAGAGGAGAAGGTAGGTGGAAATTGAGATCTTTTTCCAAGTTACTTATTTCCAAGTCAGATTAAAAAGAGCTATAATAGCAAGTCTTGCTTCCATCAGCATTCAGTGGCTGGGAATAAGAAGGTATTTGCACCAAAATCTCCCTAAGTCAGGAGAAGATGCTAGCTGATTTCGAGGAGGAGGTGTGTGAGACAAAGGTCAAGCAGTTAAAAGCCAATGGGCTAATTGTTGTTTGAGCCCACAGATTTCTGTCTGGTTTTTGGATGCAATGTTCAAAAATGTGATCTCAAAATTATATCATTAATGCACAGAACTATTTTACAGTGAGAACTAAGAGTGCAACGATCATATTCAGGGTCACTTTTCAGGGAACTGCACATAGATTCTCTATCTAAAATGAAATGTCTTTGCTAGACAAAGCCAGTCGTCCCTGGGCTCTGGATGAAGCAGCTTTTCTGCTTTGTAGATTTTTGCTCTATTGCATTTGCAGGTGCCTTATATTTAGTCACAGACGGCAAATAACCAGAACTTATCTGAATAAAATTTTCCTGAGTCTTCTGCCTGAACGTTCTCGCTGTCAGTTCCCAGCCAAACTGCCTTTCCAGTTCTTTTCCCTGCATTTCTGCATAGTTCATTGCCCTCATTCCAACACTGGAGCCCGACAGTTTTGTTTGAGGTCTCTCTCTTGTCGGTACGCATCTGTTTGGGCCAGTGGCTTTCAGGCTGTGGTGCAGAGAGTCTCAGGATGCAGGAAAAAGGAGATTGTCATGGTTTGCCTCTATAGAATTCCATGGGATGTCACTGGGAAAAGCACAGCTATTGTCATTAAGTTCAGATTTGCTCGTACATGGCCTGAACTTCCACGTAAAACCTTAATGGGCTGGAAATCCAAAAAGCATTGCTGCAAATTGTGTTGTGGAGGAGGAACATCTCCATGCTGCACTGCTTCTGCCTCGTGGACATGTCCTAGAAGAGCTCCTCTGAGACACAGATATACTCTTCTTAAGTGGTACTCATTTTTTCATTTAGAAATTACCAAGATGGAACTTTTGCTGCTGAACTAATGGAGCAACTATCCCAGTGGATGTTGTGGGGCACTGGATTTTGGCTATTGTGGTCTTGGTGGGCCAGGTGAAACAGAAACACTCAGCTAAGCATTTCCATCAGGGAATATCAGCATTAAAAGCATGAAAACCCATGAAAAAATCCTTTTCAAGCAACCAGTGCTCCTTTCTGGGGAAACACTCCAGGAAAGCATAGCAAGAAAACGGGGAAAAAAAGTCTCTGAAACAGTGCTCTGGGGAATTTTGTTCCCAACTTGCTGATGTTGTTGGTATAGAAAAGTGAGAAATGAGGTTAACTGTATTTATATGTATTTATATCTATTGTGGAGAAGAATTTTCCTCAGTTAAGAGCTACATTTTAGGGATGACAATAAGTTCTGCCATGGAGCTTGGTGGAAATGGTCCATCCAGTGCTGGCCTGATGTTTTCTGTACACCATTGAGACGACTGAGTGCTGGAACAGGCCCAGAGATATTTTGGAGTCTTCTCCCCTGGAGATATTCCAAACCCACCTGGACACAAAGCTGAGTGACACACACAAGGGGACACTGCTTGAGCAGGGAGGTTGGACTCAGTGACCTCCAGTGGTCCCTTCCAACCTTATCCATTCTGGATTCTGTGATTCATTCTGCTAGGCCCAGTTCCCTCCCACAGTGCAGTCAGGCCTGTGAATACTCCATTCCCCCACCTCTGTCCTTAGGAAACAGCAGGGGTAGCTCCTTCTCTAAGGCATCAAAATGAACCAGTTACGCCTGTACTTGCGGTGTTTGGAACTGCCGTGATTTTAAAGGCTGCTTAATGCTGAGTTTACTGGAATTGTATAAATCTTTGCTTTAAATCCACTGTAAATATGTTACAGAATCTGCCAAACATGCATTAAAATATTTTGCTCCAGATATGCCTATGTCTAACCTTTTGGTTCCTAAGAGCTTTAATCAGTAATCTTCAAGTAGGAAGTTATTCATCTTTATTGCCAGGCACTTCTCAGTGGCGGTCGTGGCAACAATCTTTTCATTGCTTCTGTGTTTAGTTGTTCTTTGACATGATAGAAGTCAGCTGCAGTTCAATGAGCTCACTATTTGTGCAACTTAATTGCTTGCTTCCTTTAATATGTACTCAGTTTTTCCTTTTATGAGCAGGGTTGTTGGAAAAATTAAGCTTAAGGATATGGCTATCCACTGTTAATTAACCTCCTTCCCAAACACATTAGTAAAATAGGTCAAATGGCTGTTGAGTGTTAAGTGTACCATTACTAAGGTATTTCTCAGCTGGAAAATGAACCCTGTATTGGATGAGACAGGAGTTTCCAAAGGAGCTTCAAGGACTTAGGTGTCCATGTCGCACCGAAATTCAATTAGATCCGAGTGCCTAATTCCCTTAAGCTGGATTTTACAGAAGCTCTCAGGAGCGTATGGTAAGGAGTCGGGATTTGGTGCATGTTGTGCACGTTTAAAAACAGCCTGAAACTGCTTCCTCTTGCTCTTCAGTTGGGTTTAGTGGAATCTTTGGATGTGTGATCCATGCAGGCATGCGGGAATTTGCACAAAAGCAGGCAAAAAGAAGGAATTGGGTTCTTCCTAGGGATTTGTACGTTGCATTATCGAGGATACTGCATGTGTTTGTTCTTTCAAGAATGACTAATATTATTATTCAGATTTGAAATTCCTAGAATAGCTCTGTTATGTGAGGATGTATAAATAGTTTTGATGAGTATAAAATATGCTCAGTGAGGGAACTGATCTATCAAAACAGCTTTATACAGTGATAGTGTAACTTCTTTCCATGTCAGAGATATATTCAGATGGAAAAATCACTTTAATTGCAGTGGTGATAGCTTGATTGGAATTCTGCCCATTTGCCACCAAAATTGTACATGAATTTTAAAATCATATTTAGAAATGTGACTTCAGTTGGGAAGTTCTTAATTTTTTTAATATATGTATTTTACAAAAGGTTGGATAGGTTTAAGAAAAATGGAAGTTGGAAGATTTCCCACTGGAAGATAAAGGCTGTGTTTTGTTATGATAACATCTCTCAGTTGCAGTTCCCAGGCTAAGTCGGGAGACTTCTTCTAGAAGGGACTTCCCATATGTGTAAACTTTCCTCATCTGAATATTATCATGTGCTACAGCAGTAGCCAGCCAAGATATTAGAAATATTCGATATTAGGAAAAGGTTCTTCTCCCAGAGGGTGCTGGGCACTGCCCAGGCTCCCCAGGGAATGGGCACGGCCCCAAGGCTGCCAGAGCTCCAGGAGTGTTTGGACACCGCTCTCAGGGATGCCCAGGGTGGGATTGTTGGGGTGTCTGTGCAGGGCCAGGAGTTGGACTCAGTAGGTCCCTTCTAACTCAGGATATTCTGTGATTCAGTGATTCTATGAAGATCAGAGTCCACGAACTCAGGATAGGTCCATGTGTGTAGGAGGCAACCCTTGCCTTGGAGAACTCCTAGGCTGAAGAAGCAAACGGAGAGGAAGGAAGGATTCCTGTCTGGTTTAGAGGGCAGGGATAAAATTCCCAAGGTCACATTGTGGTTCTGTGGCCTCCTTGCAACAGCACCAGAAGGAATGGTATGCTTTTGGGGATACCCTTTGGGTTTGAATCACAAACAGGGGTTTTGCAGACTCCATGATGTCATTCCAGAAGACAGAGAAGTGCATCATCTTTGAACAGGCCTTTTCCAGGCAGGGATTCCCAGCACCATGTCCCAGTGGTCTGCAATCCCCCAGGCCTCTTCCAGGTGCTGTAGCTACACATCCCCACCACAGAGAGTGAACTCCATCCTTGCCAGCACAAGTCCTGCTTTTGCTCTATTGTTTTTCCATATTTTTCTAATATAGCTTTATAAAGGGTTTGATAGATGCAAGAAGGTGAAAAAGAAGTATTGGAGGAGGCTCAGCTCTTCCTTGGAATTGTCTTCCCAGCTCACCAAAGCCAGGGTGAGTGGAAAACTTCTGGCTTCCAGGATGCAAGTGGGAGCTGTGCAATACACTGTCCCTCTTTTAGATCAGGATGCTGTAAAAAGGACATGAGGTGGGCGTAAGTGACATTTCTGCCAAAATCAAGGCCACTTTCACCACTGCCAGCGGTGTAATGGGGCCTGTAATAAATGAGCATTAAGTGCTCCTTTAGAGAGATGCACTGGAATTGCTGAAATGCTGCCAGTGTGATACAAGCATCAGGAAATCCCATTTGTTCCACGTGGCCAAAACCCACAGAGAAGCTCCACGAAGCACTTCATTTTTTAGTATGGCTGTAAATAATGTAGAGAATAAATACTGAAATCCCGAGAACAGCTTTACAGACATGGTCCTGAAAATAGGTTTTCACCCTCCTGCGGCTGATGCTGCTGCACTTCAGGGTATGGATCTGAGGTTCTTGTGGATGGAAATGCACCTGTCAGTGGGCAGAAGGTCTAAAGTAGCTGTGGAGCATCTGCCAGCCATGTGAGAGCTGAAAGCATTGAAAATGAATGTAGAGTTGCTGCTATTTGCTGAGTGGTTTCTCCTTTCAGGACACAGGGAAGTGGTACTGGAGCATGGTCTCCACACAGATACTTGGAGTAAGAGAAACAGCCTATTTCTAGATCCTGGGACAGCAGGACAAAAAAATGTAAAGAAGATAGAGAGTGATTTTCATGTGGACATGTAGTGATAGAACAAGAGGGAATGGCTTTAAACTAAAAGAGGGAAGATTTAGATGAGGTATCAGAAAAAAATTCTTCCCTGTCAGGGTGGTGAGGCCCTGGCACAGGGTGCCCAGAGAAGCTGTGGCTGCCCCATCCCTGGAAATGTTTCAGGCCAGGTTGGATGGGGCTTGGAGCAGCCTGGGATAGTGGGAGGTGTCCCTGCCCATGGCAGCGGGTGGAACTGGGTGGTCTTCGAGGTCCCTTCCAACCCAAACCATTCTAAGATTCTGTGAAAATAGTGCAGGCAGTCAGCAATTACTCCTTTATTTAAACATCCTCCTTTGGGGGAAAACAGTGTGAGGATTCCCAAGCTGGTCCACGTGGAGCTGGAGGGAAGGGAAGCACTTGGTTACGGTGCAGGGAGAAGTTACTGATGTCACCCTGCTTGTGCTGGGCACACCGTGAGGACCCGAGCGCTCCCAGCTCTTCCATCTGGCAAACTGGAACAGCGCAGTTGGTGTTCCTTGGGGATCACCTTCCAGTGGGATTTGGCACGTGGCCATGCGGGATGTAACCCCAGAGGGGCCGGGGGGGTTGTCCAGCCTGTCTGCAGCAGGACCTGGCCGGTGGCTGGGATTCGTGTCGCAGGCCAGAAGGTGGCACTGCCGATACTGCTCTGGAGAGGTCCCATCGGCTCTGGCCAGAGCAGGGAATTTGGGGGAAATGCTGCAGAAACCAGGCACTGACAGGAGGGATACGGGGAAGGGTAACAGGGTCTGAGAGAGCCTAAAGCAATCAGCGTGAATGGACAAGGCAGCAGTTTGGATACGAGTGGTGTGAGGGTACGGGAACATCCTGGTGCTTCATCTTCCACTGGCAAGATTTTAATCTTATTCATCACAGAATCAGACTGTGCAAAATTGTTGAAACTTGCAGATTATTGCAAACCCCCAAAGCGAATGAGCCTGGCAGGAGGTTTAAAAAGTGAGCATTGCAGAGGAGTGCTTGGCTTTGGCTGGACAGTATGGAAAGCTGGGTTGTTTTCCGCTGAAAATGGGCAAAACTTCGCCTTCCCAGCCCTTCTCTGGCTGCCTTGGCAGTGCTGGGTGGGGAGAACTGCTCTTATCTCTTGCATTTCTCTCTGACGGCAAGTAAACACCCTTTTGTCAGTGAATGCTCAGTAATGAGGGAGAAACTGATGGGCTTTGGTTTAGCTAAAAACAAGAGTGTGACACTGGAAGGAAGGAGCAGGTGAAAAGCTGGCTGTGAGCTCTTTGTTAACACAGGTTTTATATATAAGTATAAATATATATATATATATAGATACATATACATATACATATACATATACATATACATATACATATACATATACATATACACACACTCTGAGGTTATACACCCGCCTTCTTCACCCTGAGACCGTGTGTATTTAGAAGAGGATTTTGTGCCCTGCACTGAGGGAAGCCTCCTAAAGACAATTTGATTGGAAATTACTGTGGAAGGCCAGTGGGCGATTCATCATCCAAATGACTTATCCCTCCCCCAAAGCTTCTCTAAAGTTTCCTGTCAGAGCTCATGTGCCCTGAGGAAAAGTGCTTTTTCTTTCTTCATTCCTTCACTCCTCACTAGCTACTTGTGTGGGTGTCCTGGGGTCTCGGAGAAAGTGGTGCTGTGCCTGGATTTTTCTCAGCTTAACTCCACTCTGATTCCACCCAGACCAGTGTGAACCTGGAGTCACTTGTTAAAGTCAAAGGTGCCCACCCATGGCCAGGCTTACCGGGCACATCAGGTGGGAGCTTTACCTTCTCCAGAGCATCTCCCAGCTGCTCCCCTTCCACTGTCATGTGGAGATGCTTAAACAGGTGACAGGAGAAATGAGGCTCTCCAGGTCCTAAATCTGTTAATCCTTGTGAACAGTCACCCTGGCCAGGATTTGTGCCTGGGTATGGTGCCCAGCTCAGGAGAAGAGCAGAGCCTACGGAGCTTGCAGCCCAGCTGGATTAAATCATGAAGGGTGACAGGTTTTCCTTCTGCTGTCCTGCTGTGGGTAGGAGCTGCCAGCAAAGGGACAGCAATGATCAGTTGGATGGAAGAGACCTGTGAACTGGGAAGATGCACGAGAGCTGAGAAAAGACATCAAGATCAGTGTTTTGTCCCAGGAGCACCAGCCCTTTACCTGGAAGAGAGGGTGAGGGGCAGTGACTCGGTCTCTGTGCTCTGCTCTTCATTTGAACACGCAAGAAATGGCTTCACCACAGAGGGCCAAGCTCCCAGACAGATGCAAGAGGCTTGTGCAGGGGAGGTGAGTCCTGCTGCATCCTACCCTACTCCCTCTTCCCCTCTGTGGGCAGACAGGGTGGCTCGCAGTGTGACCGAGCGTAAATGATGCGGCTCTTGGAATTGGCAGGGAGGGAATTGGATTTTTTTTTTTGGTCAGGATTGCACTTGCAGTTTACAGCAGGCTGGTTTCTGCTGAAAGGCAGATGTGACTTTGCTGTGCTGGGGAGCCAGCCCCCATCCCTCCTCTGTGAGCTCTGGCGGAGTCCTGAGGCGGAAAAGCAGAGTGCAGCTCTGAAGGGCACACGTTTCCTGTCTCTTCCTCCTGGCAGGTTTTGTCTGCAGACACTGGCTTGAGTACCCCATAATTACATTTTCGCATTTTTTAATATAGTAACACATGGCTGGGCTTGTGGTAGGGAGCCAAGTGATGTCTTTGGGCTGTGAGGACTATAAATAACCAAAGGGATCATTTTATTTGGTTATGGAAGGAAGAAGGTCTTTCTTCAGCAGTTGCTGTACAAACACAGCTTTGGAGCAAATAAAGAAGGGTTCTCTTTTTTTCTATATGTTAGGGAGATACCCATGGATTCAGTAGAATGCCTCAAAAGTGAAAAATCCTTTGAGTTACATTTCTTTACACAAGGCCTTCACACACTGTCAAGCTGCCCAAATTATAGCTATGTTTTCATTTTAGTTGTGGCAATTATTGTGCTTTTGTTAAAAATACCATTCTGTGTCTATTCTAAGCTCTCAGTAGCAAGGACTGTCTTAAAATAAATGTATGTGCAGTGCCAGGCACAATAGATCTCATCTGTGCCCAAGACCTTGGGGCACAGCTGCCATATATACAGCAAACAGCTGGTTTGTGTGACAAGACGTAACTTTTCAAGTCTAGATCTTGGCACTATGAATCTTGAAATCCACGATTCCTCCTTTTTTCTCCACACTGTGCTCCTTGGCACTCCTGTGTAGGCCATATCTGATTGCACTCTGCTGTCAAACAACCTTGTCACTTCATCCCAGCACATCTTTCCCTCACTGTGGTGATGCCCCCTGCATCTGTACCCTGATTCCCACATCCAGGCAGCCCTTGGGTTTGTACCGTGCTTTCCACACCCAGGCAGCCCCTGGATCTGTGTTGCTCTGACCAGAAGTGCTGAGCAGCAGACAGGAGCAAGGCTGTGGTGCTGCCCTGCCTCCAAGGGAATTCCTCAGGGCAGCAGCCTGAATCTTCAGCATTTCTTCACTGGGTGGGTGGCCTTGTGTCACTGAGTGCTGGGACGCACCCTGCTCTGAGAGTCAGCCCAGGAGCACCACGTCATGCCAGGAGCAGCCATCCACCCCCACCACGCGGCTCATGGATAATTTAACTTGGAATCCCAGAATGATTTGGGTTGGAAACGACCTTAAAGACCATCTCATTCCAACATCCTGCCATGGGCAGGGACACCTTCCACTACCCCAGGTTGCTCCAAGCCCCATCCAACCTGGCCTTGGACACTTCCAGGGATGGGGCAGCCACAGCTTCTCTGGGTAACCTGTGCCAGGGCCTCCCCACCCTCACAGGGAAGGATTTCTTCCCAGTATCCAATCTGACCCTGCCCTCTATCAATTTGAGGCCATTCCTCCCTGTCCTGTCACTCTAGGCCATTGTCCCAAGTCCCTCTCCAGCTCTCTTGGAGCCCCTGGTACACAACAGATGTTGAGATTCCTTCAACTTGTGGAGTTTGCTTTTAGTGTGAACAGCTACACACGAGGCTTGGGGCAGGAACATTTCAGCCTGTTGTGTATTGCTTTAGTTGTCCACTGGAATAAGGTTCCTGTATCCCAGTGCCAAGTGCTGGATCTGCCATAAACAGTTTGCAGAACTTGAACACAAGCTTCTCCTAACAGAAAAGAGATGCTTGGAGGGGTTACAAACATGTCTTGTGCATCTGCAGAGGTCACACACCAGAGAGACCTTTCTGTGCACCACGGATCAGGACGCCTGGTGCATCTATGTATTTGTTAATATGTGTGACAAAATCATAGCCAGATAAAATGGGGACATTTCTACCCCCTTTTTGCAGATACAAAATGTGATCAAAGCGTACTCCAGCACCCCAAAGGGGTGAAGAGTATTGACCACAGCCTTTCTCATTTCCTTTTGGGGAAACACACACAATCTGCACATGATCCAACTCTGAGCACAGCCAAGTGCCAGACCAGGAGGTTCCATTCCTGGCTGTGAGTTGCTACATTTCCGTAGGGAAGGTGCTGCTCCTACAATCGCATCGGTACAAAGAGGCCACAGTTCCATGATTGCCCTCAATTAGTGGCGCTGCCAGATCATTCCTAATATTTTTTTTCCGATAGGCACAGCGGTGCAATGGATCTGACAGTGTGTATGTTTGGATGGGGTGCATTGACAGCAGCGGTGTCTATCAAGAGGGACAACAACTCCAGATTAAATAGCAGGGCGCTCTCTCTGTCACGATGGGGCAGTTTCAGGGAAAAAGCTCCCATTGTTTCCTCGGCCATATCGACGGGGCCGACACAAGGCCCTCTTGATTAAACGAACTGGCAGCAGAACAGCAAGTTCTTGTTAACCATACATGCCAAAAGGCCCTAACACAAACAATCCCCATTATAAATTAGGCCTTTTACAAACAATATTTCAAGAAACTACTTGTCCCTTTTCCATGCCATTATGCATTTTTAGGATGATTACATGTTTCTGCTGGATAATGGCCTTTTGCCAAGGGCAAAATGGAGTTTCAATAGGATTCATTATGAAGTGAAAAGTTTTTCTATTCCCTACCTCCTGGAAGGAAAAAGCCTCTCACAGATAAAGCTCTCGATATAATTACGTTGCTTTAGATAACCAGCCGAAGTCGCTTCCCAAATGATAAGTACTTGTTTTTATCCTTCCTTAATCTTACAGGCCCCTTGTAGTCTTTTAATAGGAAGTGGTGGCAGCTGTGAAGGGCACTTGATCATTTGGGTCCGAGCAGAGTGCGAGGCTGCCCAGCTGATAAAAGCCAAGACAGCTCCAGCTATCAGGACAGCTATTAGAGGAGGAAGTGCTGTCTGTGAGGACAGGCCATGCCAGGCAGCTCTTCAGTGCACTGCTAAATAATGATGTTCCATTATAAACCTTTCCCTTCCCCCTGTTCGTTTTACAGGGCTGATCTCTCCTGGAATTAAGACATGTTGTTCATATCTGCAAGGGAACATGAAATGCTGAGCTGTGGGGATGGGGATGTCAGGGTTTGATCCTGCAAAAGGCTGAATGACCATGGTAGGAGCCAAACCCTTGGAGTAGAGCAGTGCTCAGTGTAACAGAGGAGTTACACAGCAGCTTTGTGACTGGGATCCTGACAAAGGCACAGATTGCCTTCAGGATTGGAAAAAAAAAAGGGGGGGGTCTTGTAGTTCAAGCCATGATCTGGGTCTCAGGAAACCTGGCTCAGTTTGCAGTCCTTCAGAGTCCTTGGTTTTGATCAGTTGCTCACTGGCTTCATTTCTCATTTGTTACATGTGAATGG
Source organism: Aleadryas rufinucha (assembly GCA_013397815.1). Lineage (NCBI taxonomy): Eukaryota > Metazoa > Chordata > Aves > Passeriformes > Aleadryas > Aleadryas rufinucha. Next base: position 85,795 of record VZTH01006984.1, on the reverse strand, counting down.
AAATGATTTCTCCTTTCAGCCAACTCTTAGGATTATAGGATCTGAAGATAAAGGCTCTGTCATCTGTACAGAGTATCAAGATCAACAGGCTTTTGCCTGTCTTAGCTGAGATTTTGGGATGTTACTGTACTAGATCCCATTTCTCTGATTTATGTCTCATGTGACCACTTTTGTTTATAAAGATGCCCATCATTCCCCATTGTATGCTTCCCTCATCATTACTGCAGGAATTTAACCAGGAGGGCAAACAAATAACTTGGCGACTTTGAGAACAAAAGCCCAAGTTAATGAAAATTCATTTTCAGGTGGCAAAAGCCATTTGTTATACCCATATAGCAATTATTATCAAGTTAGTGATTCCAGGATTTCATTACTATTATTAAGAAGACAAGCATTTTATGCTGTTATAGTCTGAGGTCTTCAGGAACACTAATTAGGGCTTTTCAGCCCTGGAAGGAAGGAGGATCAGCTCATGTTCACTGGGAAGGGAGTAGGGAGTTGACTCTCTTGTCTGTGTGACAGTGAGGAGTCTGTGATGACATCTAAGGAGTTAGATGAGGTGAAGGTGAGCTGAGGCCACCTCACCCTAATTCTGCTTCCCCAGCTGTGAGGAGCCAGGAGAGCTGAGAGGAGGAGTAACCTGGGGGAAGGAATGTACAATCCAAACCTAGGGAAGGTGTGGGAGTTTGAGTGAGACGTGGAGGAGCAGGGAAAAAAAAGATGATCCTGGGATTTAGACAGTGAGCTGAGCCTTTCATGCTCCCACAGTGGTCTTGTATGAGATGCTTTCACTGTTATGTTTTTCTGTTTCTGGGCATTGAGCTTCATCTGATTGCAGGTGAGCTTAATACTCCAACCTGTGTACACAAAAAATTATGTAAAACACAAAGTGTTTTGCAATATCATGCTCTGTACATGCAGTATTTTTGACCTGTGGTGATGTCATCCTCTCCCTTCTCAGGAGAGGAATAATTCCATCTGCTTACACTACAGAGGAGACAGAGCCACAAAAAATTCATGTGGAATTAGGGCGATGGGTCAGGGAGAAAGGAGATTATGAGAGTTTGACAGATGGTTATATCATGGGCATATAAGAAAATACACAACCTAATTCCCATTCTTTGTGTATTACACTATAAAATAGAGCAGGTGGTTATGGACTGTTCACACAGACAGGATTTGAAATATACTGTGGGAAGTTAGTTTTGAGGGGCTTTTTTACAATATAGGTGTGTTTTATAAAGTATGTATTTTATATTTAAAAAAAACCCAAAACCAAAAATGAGGGAGAGGGACTTTTTATACTGACAAGATCTGATATATAATAGTGACAGGACAAGAGGCAATTATTTTAAACTGAAAGACAGGGGGTTTAGATTAGATATTGGTAAGAAATTTCTGCCTGTGAGGGTGGGGAGGCCCTGGCACAGGGTGCCCAGAGAAGCTGTGGCTGCCCCTGGATCCCTGGAAGTGTCCAAGGCCAGGTTGGACGGGGCTTGGAGCAACCTGGGATAGTGGAAGGTGTCCCTGCCCATGGCAAGGGGTGGAACAAGATGGTCTTTAAGGTCCCTTCCAACCCAAACCATTCTATGATTCTGTACAAATGAATGTGTATTGACAGTATATGATTTTATTTTGAAAAATAAAAGAGATAAAAACAAATATATGTATAAAGTAACACATGCCTGGTGAGCTGGGCCTCTTGGACTATGAAATCTCATGCTGTAGGCAGGCAGAGTGAGTGCAAACAGGACATTGCCAGCTCCTGCTGCCTCTTGTAGGTAAGACTGAAGCACCAAGTGGTAGCAGGTCACAGTCAGGGACCTACAAGCTGCCAAGGAGTGCCAGGAGAGACTCACTCAGTGAGGGTGGCACCTGTGAAAGTGTTACCACAGCCTTGTGCAGCCAATTCACGTAATCCTGCTCCTGGATTTATCAAACTCCACCTGAAAGTGCCAGAGTGATGGGAGAAGGAGTCTGCAGGCCTGACACTGCTGTCCTGACAGGTCACACCCTGATGAAAGCAGCTGTGTACTCCCCAAAAGGCTGTTAAATGGATTAGTCATTAGGTATTTAATTACCTCTTTTCACCTGGACTCAGCTGACCTCTAATGACCAATATTTGTGCTCACAACAGCAGGGATGAATTGAAACAGGCCCTGAGAAAGTCTAAGTGACTTCTTGCCTGAGGTCACGCAGGAAGGCTGTGGCAGAAACCCCAGCCATAAACCCGAAGTCATTCCTGGCTGCTGGAGTCACGCGGCAGCGGCCGGGCTCCGCGTACCAGGCTGCGCTCACGGGACAAGTGAAAGGGAGGAAATCCTTTCACAGGCCTGGGAACTGGGAGCTCCATCCCCTGCCCCTGGAGATGGTGGAAAGGCTCATTGTCTTCTGTGAACTCGGCGTGGAGCCGCTGCGAGGCTTTCCCGCGGAGCACGTGGGGAAAGTGCAGGCTGGAAAATATCCTGGGATGATGGGAAGAAGGAGAGGGGAGAAGCGCTGCTGCCTGGGTGGAGAACAGCCCTTTCTGATCATCCAACAGCCTCCTCTGGGCCATCACAGCTACACAGTCCTGATACACAACAACGTGATCCACATGGAAACCCCAACCCAGAACTTGTGTGTGGAGACCCTTTCAGCATGGGAAAAATGAAGAATGTCCAAGAGGACATTCCAGAGATTCAAGTATAAAGCTACTACACTGAAAAGACCAGGTTACTCTCTCCCCATTAGTTGCTCGAGCCAGATGGCGGAAAGAAGGATATTATTAAGAAAAATAAGCTTTATTAGGGAAGGGGCAAGAAAACCTGAATAGAAAACAGATTGCTTCAAGGCACTTGAATTCTCTGCTCATTTTTGCTGTCAAAATCACCTAAAGTATGTTGACAAACTAAGAAAAGCTTAGGAAACCAAACAAGTAATAAACCCTGATAACCAGCAAGCTCCCCAAAGACCCTGCGCACCTCAGGAAGGGGAATTCCAGTGAAAATCACCGCATTTCCAAACTGTTGGTTGGTGTTAATCTTCTGGAGCTGTTTTTAAACAAGGTCTGCAGCAGCTTATGGAGCCAGCTGAGCAGATGATGTGAATAAAAGAAATGAGCCACAGATCAAAAAAAAGTCTACAGGGTTCGGCTTTTAATTTTACCTCACCGTCTTTCACCCAGATGTGGTTGTGGGTAGGTATCAGCCAAGAAATCGCAGGTGGCATGGTTATCTTGCTATTTACTGAGCGATGATGCTGCTACCAGCTATTCAATAATAGGAAATGACTAATGATGTGGTGGAAATTATGAACCAGGATTAATAAAACTTGAAAAGGAACAGTCTGGTCTGTTTGATCCTCTGAAGAGGAAGTCTGTCTGTGTACAAGTCTTTTCCCTGAGGTGGTGTTCTTATTAGTCTGATCTGAGCATGGAGCAAAGGGAACTGAGTTTGGAAGTGGCTTAAAAAGAAGACAGTAAAAGAGGACATGAAGTATTGTTGAAAAACATCCCTGGGTGACAGGCTCCTTTCTAATGCTGCCTTGCAGGAGGGTGGGGGCAAGTCACAGGAAGGCAGCTCCAGTCTGCGCGTCGCTCGCAAGTGAAAAGGAATTTCTTGGAGAGCTGCATTTGACTCAGGTCCGATTTTGCTGTTCTTTCTCCTGCCAAATCCTCCTTGAGTCATTTTGCTTGATGAGGGACTACAGTCCCAGGCTAATTCCAGTGCTGTGAGCAGCCTGGTGAACAGGAGGTGCCACTTTCCAAGTACCTTGGCAGTGCCATGAGTAATTTCTTGGTGGAGAGCTGGAGGGCTTTCACAGGGTTGGTGCAGGTGCTGTGATTTGAAAGCAAAAAGGTGCCCTTAAAAATCAGGCCCAAGAAAGAGAAGTGGAGGGCCTGAATGGAGTAGGTTCCTGAACTGATCCTAATGGAAGAGGTTTTGGGATATATATCCTAAAACGAGTGCATAGGTCTTGGAGAACTGGAGTTTTTCTGAGTAAAACCACCACCAGCTGAGATGGCACCAAGATGAAAATACGTTTGATGTGGCAAGACTGACATCTAGGACATGTGGTGGGTTCCAGGTTGTTACCACAGTGATGGGGAAACCAGCCTCCCCTAAGTTCCCTTCCCTTTCAGAGAGAAGAGACTTGGGGTTTCTTATTTTCAAGGCAGATTATCTATTTCTTAGATTCCTTGATGTATCAAATTCCCATGACTGCTTTGGTGAGCCACTGATCTCTTCTGCTCTTCTTGAGGCAGGTCACGGTTGTAGCTACAGTGAAGTTCATTCCGTAGGGAACTGAGCAATGATATTGAGTGGCCTGTGATGTTGGACAATGTGTGAAGGAAATGTCCTAGAATAGAAGATGCTGTGTCATTGGCTGAGACTGCAGAGATGTGAGTTCAGTGGTGTCCTGTCTGGTCCAATATTTCCACCAAAAATGCTGCCAGAATCTGACAATCTTGAATATTTGTGTCCAGCACTAGAGCCCTGCTTTAGGCCTTCTTGGCTTTGCCACTGTTTGAACCTCTCATGCTCTCAGGCACATGGTGAGAATCTTTGGTTGTCCGGTGCAGGCCCAGGAGTTGGGCTCCATGATCCTTGTGGGTCCCTTCCAGCTCAGCATATTCTGTGATTCTATGATACTCTTCAAGTTCACCAAATTTATTAAGTTCCTGTCGCTCTTTCGGATCCACTCTAGCTGCAGTTAAAGCTTCAGAGTGTCTGGCTCCAGCCTCATCTGGTCCATCAATCCAGATGGAGCTGTCAGCACGTGGTGTTTGCAGCTCAGGCCTTACAGAGGAACAAACATTTGGTTTCATTTCAGGCAGTGAGGGCGAGTCACCCCTCGAACTTTGGTGTTCAGAGTCTGCTGCTCAGGCCAATGGGCAGTCAGTAACTGGTGTGTGAGTTGGAGCCCCAGAGGCGGTACTGGGGTACTTTGTGAGAGGCTCTACCCTCCTCCTCTCTCGTTTCTGCTGTTGTCTCTGGTTCTTTCCTCTTTGCCAGCTTTCTTTTTCTCACTCCTCCTCTGGCTTCCTCTTAGTCTTTCAAATAATTTATGTTTTAAAGTGAAACTCAGCTATGCAACTGGTTTTATATTTATAAATTGTATTGGGCTGACCCTCTCCTTACCTCAGAGCTGGTATTTTTAAAAGCCCTGTTATTTCCCACTGTTTCAGAAGGTTAAAAGTCCAATCTCATTACAAATGCTGTGCATATGTTGTTGCTTAGTGTTATATCAGTGCATTACCTCAAACTGCACAGCCAATCATAACCCTGGTGGACTGTGTCCCACGTCATCACACGGGTGGGATGGAGGCACTGATGGTCTTTAAAGACATTAAATCCTGCTCCCTGCTTTGTAATATCTCAGGATCTTCCTTTTGTCCTTTTGGTATCATCAAGCATTTTCCTTCTCTGCTTGGGCAATACAAAGAAACATTCAGGATTTGAAATCCCATAATCAGCTTTGATCATGCTGCTTTTGGGAAAGCAAGGACAGATGACTTTGTCTTGGTGGAATGTTCCTCCCTGCGAATGCTTTTGAAGTTCTTTTTCCTATTATTTCTCTCTTGATTTAAAACCAACCTACTACATTTTTGTTACTGTTGTCTTATTCTTAAGTTGTGGCTCTTTTTCTTAGTTCTTTTTGCCTCAGGATTTTCTTGACACCAAGTTCTTTATCTACTATGGTGAACAGAAACCTGCCTAATACTTGATCAAATTAAATTTGCAGTGTCACCTGCACCTTCTTATTTTCGAGTTCTCAATACTGAACCTTTAGTATCAAAAGTCTTTGCTTGTGTTTGGAATGGACAAGGTCCTGTCACAGTTAAGTAACAACTGTAGGTGGGCCAGCATATTCAGAATATCCTGCAACTGGCCCCCAGAAAGAAGGTAAATGATCATCCTTGATTGTAGGGAGCATATTGTGACTTAGTTTAAGCCAGGAGGAATGAATGCAATGCCCTGACCCATTGCTGTTGATTTTTGGCTACAGGAGATTCAAGCCCAAAATGTCCACATTGGGTAAATATTACCCCAAAATGTAATGATGAAGGTGAGACTCTCACATACACCCTTGGCATCAATTTTGTCTGTGGTAATAATAGTAATAACATCTTTGTGTTTCTGCTTCACCCAAAAAAGCAGCCTCGGCTCAGCAGTGGTTCCCTCTCTTTGTTCCCTCAGAAAGTGCCCACTCTCTGCAGAAACAGATGCTCAAGCGATTTGTTTTTCTTCTTTTTGCTCGAAGCTAGATGAATATAATGTTCTCTGGAGTTGTAAAAGACTGTTTTTGTATCTCACAGTCACGTTTCAGTATCAGCAAATATTTTAGATATGAGTTAAGAGAGGTACCCCACTGACAGAAGAAGGCTGGCGGAGCTTGTAGTATCACATCGTAAATTCCCTCTTCTGCTATGAAAATGTAATAAAATATGTGGCATGGCAGATTTACAATGACAATGCTGCTGCTGTGTTAAGGCAACTATTTTATCCCTTTGTTTTAAACCGCAGTTTTTACTGTACTACATACAATGAGCCTTTCCTCTGTGCAACAATGCCTACAAGCCCCACATTAAGTCAAATATGATCTCATGGCGGCTCTTCATCAACTCGTTACACCATTATCTCTCTGCTGCTAATAAATTTTAGGAAGGAAAATTTATATGCAAATGTTTTATTTCAGCTATCGTTGTACTTGGCTTATTGTGAGCCTGGTAGTGCCCCCACCCACTGACATCATCCCTGGAAAAGTTCTGTTCAATAGGTCTTGTGCAGTCTTAGTGCAAAGTTACATTCCCAAGCATGACCACACACATGGGATGGGGTTCCCAGCTACCTGTGGCCTGACCCTGCAGGTGGTGCAGGTGGGCAGGGTCCTGCCTGCCAGGGCAGCTGTGGTAACCCAGGTGGGGTTTTGCTTCTTGCTGCCTTTTCTTGGTTTTGGGTTCTGGCCTCAAAATGGCCAGTTGTGATTGCAACCTTTTATTAACCAAAAACTTGAGGCTTCTTCCATCCCCTGCTGTTAGGTTGTCATTGAGATGCATGAAAGTTAACTTGCTTTTAAAATTTCCGACTCTAAAGATAATAAAATGCATTTCCTTTTAAGGAAATTGCCTAACTATTAAGGAGATAGCTGATAATTGTTATGATTTACTTTAATTTTCTTATATGTGTTTGTGTGAATGCCTCAGTACAATGACAAGGATAAAATTTAGGAGGTTTATGCCTCCCTACTTCCCAAAGACACAGTGGAATAAGGTGATCTCTTGGCTCTTGCTTTTACTGTTGTCTCCAGGTATTTTTGTTTCATTGTCCAAATTGTACTTATAAAATGGTACAACTGCTTCCTCTCCATGTTTGCAGCTCTGTGATGGGCTGTACTGGGAACATCCAGATAACTCCCAAAGACCAGAAGATTGCTAAAGCCAAGCAAACCTCATCTTTCTGCTTTTCTACTCTGTCAATGGGAAGGCTAATGACTGAAAGAACAGGAAAGAAGTCTGTAGGTACTAACCTCAGAGGCTGTGATCATTGTAATCCTTAAATAAAGAATATCCTGGGTGTTCATGGGAAGAGAACAGGGGAGTAAGCAGCAACTGGAAGAGTGAATAAAAATTAGCTACACAGATTGGCATTTTCAAAAATTCTTATCAGATTAGAAATATGTGTTGACAGACCTGTGATTGTTCATCATTCATACCTGTCTGGGAACTTCACCACAAGGGCTGAAGGGGATCAGCTTGGATAGGTGGAAGAAGAACATAAAACCTGACATTCACTTGCCTGGTAAGGAGAGCTTTCCACCCAGGAGCACAGACTTTCCTCAGTGGTTACAGCATTTGCTGTGTCACTGAACCCATCTGCTGCACAACTGTCAGGATCGTGGCACTTCAAACACACAGGGGCAGAAACACCATTGCTTTGACAAGTACTTACTCAGCACATCGAAAGTCACAAAACCAAAAGGCACCAGGGACCAGGAGCCCTGGCTCTGGAGTACACAAAAGTATTGCAACTACAACTGCTTCTAGATCTTAGCTGGTTTCTTCCTAATACTTAAGAGACCAGTAGAAAGAAGTAGCTACAACAACGTGTCCAAAGGTCAGGAAAAGCCTGGCTCTATGTTTGAAGTAATTCATAGAAGAACAGCAATGAAAATCAAAGGAAGAAATGAAATGGCTTCCACTTTTACTCCAGGTCACCAGGAGAGGTTCAACCAAGCAGTGATTTAACATTAACACGTATCAGCACATATGGGCAATTCCAATCAAGCCAGGAATTGTTTTTTCTATGGCCATGAGGAAAGTTAACTATTGTAACCCAAGTCATCTGACATTTTTTTCCAAGGAGCAGAATTTCCTTTCTTCTTCTGGAGAAGTTTTCATTTTGCAAGGGAGTGTGTTTACGATAGATTCCCACATCAGAAATGGTGACATCAGTGATTCCTTTTGCAATTTCCCATCAGTGCCCTGGGGACAGGGCTGGCCTTCCTTTGGCAGTGTGTGCTGAAATCTGGGGACAGCAGGTGCAGTAACACACCAACTGCAAGTGCTTTCACCAGGCTTTAAAGCCAGGGAAAGTACAGGAGTTACCTCAATGCACAGCCTGTTCCAGGGTCTGCTTAGCCTTAATTTCATGAAGCTCAGTGACAACATTGTAGTCCAGCAGCGTCAGAAAGCAGGGACTCTGTTGCAATAGCCATTGTAATGGAAGGAATCTTCATATTCAATCCCAAACTAAGCAGGAACCAAGGTATTTTTAGGTGTGCAGCCTGCAAGTCATTCCTGTGGTTGCAAAGAGAAGATGTGTGGATTCACTGATTGGGTGCAAATTTTCTCATCCCCTTCTCCTTACTGCTCCTTCTTTCTTTCCAGGTCCTGGGGACAAGCTGGGGCTGCCAGATTAACCCCGTCCCAGACTTTGGGCTCTGCAGCCCCAGGAGGTCTAGTCCTCAACCTTCTCTCCCTTGAGGCAGGAGATGGAAAGGATCCATGTTGTTCCAAGATCTGCATGTGTTTGCAATGCTGGAAGCTCTGTGTGACTCCCTGTGCTGGTGAACCTGCTACAGGTGCTCTGGGCATGTGGGCTGTCTGTGGTTTTATTTCTAAGGGCATGAGTTGTCTGGCAAGTGAAAAATTGGCTTTTCACTGAGTTACACTAAATATTGCTCTTATCTTCTTTTCCTTTTTCTTTCCTGTATGTGTGGGGGATGTCCCTGTCAGGATTAAGACACTCTTCACATGATGCCTAGAGATTTAAAAGCACTGTGAAGAGAGATTGGGCTTGCTTAGGATTTAATGAACAACTTGTTGAGGTCATTTGGCTCTCCATGATTTAGCAAACTGATAAGTGATTAAGGATAATTTTCCAGTTAGCTTGCTGCTACTCTTTAAAGTGTCTCATGAACATCAGCAGCTGAGCAGATTGATAACTAATCATCTAGTTTGGCACTGCTAATTGCTTGTTTAGCCATCAAGCTCCCTGTTTGTTAGATTTTCAGGTGGCCATCAGAAACAGCTTTGTGATCACTCAGTCATGACTTGGATGTAGTGAGATCAATCAGCTGTTAATGAAGTATTTTTAAACCCAATCTGTAGAAAGTCATTTACATTCCCAAGCAAGGACTGGAACTCCAGTGAGCTTTACACTGTTATATGACTTTGCCATGGAGACACCCCTCACCAGAGGGGCTTTAAAGGTTTGTTACCAAGATGGTTGGAGCTAATCCTGCTGAGGCTGAGGGTGGAAAGCATGTGTGTGTGTTTCTGTATCCCCACATACCATGTGTTTCTCTTCTGTGCAGTCAGGAAGCAGATTTGTCCTCCTGCCATGTATATTCATCAGGTGTTATCTGACCTCGGGTCCTACTTAAGGAAACATCTAACTGAGGTTGATGGAAGACTTGCCCAAGTAATGACATCATTAACAGGACTTGTGATAAAAGTGGAGTGTCACCCACACTGATTGCATGGAGCATTGCATGATAGCTGGGATGTCTGTAAAATCTGTACAAAATTAACTACAGCTGCACAATAGGTGATTAAACTAGTTTTCTCATGCTGTAACTCAGCCCTCTTTAATACTCATTTAAGAATTCTTTCTTTTATAGGACTGTAATATGCATGAGCCCATTCCTTTCCACCCTCCCTATTACTCTACAGCAATGCCTTATTTAATACCCTGCTCTTATTTTTATTGCTTCAAGCAGTCAATCTCCTCTCCTCGGCCTCTGTCCTGGGTAGCTTAGCCAAGAAATGGGGAACTTCTTGGTGGGGAAAGTGATGGAAAAGGAACAGAACCACTCCAGACTTGTTGAATTAGTCCCACAGCAGAAGTAGCTTTCCCAGAGAAAGATTGGCACAGGCAGGTTCCCTTCTGTATGATTTTTCTTCGCACCTCTGAACCTGCTTATGTGGAGTCCATTTAGAACAGGATTATGTCACTTCTTCAGTCTCCTCAGGTCCTTTTATGGGATAAGAGGAAATTCCTACCAAGGCTTTGTGATGCTGGTCTGTAACTTTTGTAAAACCTGGGAAATTTGAGGGATGAAGTTTTCTTGGATATGCCCTTTGATCTGGTAACCCCTTCAGGAGCTCTTCCTGAAGGAGAGGAGAAATTGTTAGATCTACTTTAGGTAAAGTCCTGATGTAGTTCATCTCAAGTGAACTGGCCATGCTGGCTGAGAGCTCAGGATCTGTTTCCTATAGAGTGAGAAATGTCCTGTAAAAAGGGACCATAAACAAAACACGTTTTCAAAGAAATTGGATGCAGTGCATCAACATTGCCAGTGCACAGCATTGAAAGCTCATGAATTTGTCACCACAAGCACAAAACCAGAGCATTGTGGGTTCTCTTCCCATCAGTGAATAGTCTGAGGTCCCTGGGAGTGGTTCTCAATTGTGATCTGAGAAATACGAGCTGGAGAATTTCCCTGTGTGCTTCCCAAGTTGAGCCCAAAAGCCCATGCATCAGACCACCTACTGCCTACAAGAGGACCATTTCAATCAAGATGTTATTCCATCTTGAATTAAAGACTTCAAATTAGAAAGATCTTAACATATCCCAAAGTTAATTGATGCATTGGTTGACTGTAGGCAGGTACTCAAAGGTAAAATCTACCTTTTGCTTTTTAACCTTCGGGATTCATCTTTTAAGATTTTCTTCATGACTGTAAGGATTAGAGACCTCTTTTAACTTTTAATGAGCTTGACATTTTTATATAGTAACAATCTGGTGGGACAAGGGACTTTGAACAACATATTTAATAATAGAAGACAGCAGTAAAATGGTTGGAAGGATGGATACGGCCGGGTTACCTCATCTTTCTAGTAGCAGAAGGTAATAAGTGAGTTACATTGTTTATACTAGCAAATGACTGAAGATATTTTTCTGGAAAATAAATTCAGCCCCATCAAAGAGACTCCTATCTAGTGAAATGAAACAGATTTAAAATAGATTTATCCATTAAAACATTGAGCTAAGCTTCCCTTGGTCCCTACTGAGCAGAAGACGCCTGTTCCATCCACCTTTAATCTGAGAAGCTCATCGTGTCTCCCAGACCTATTTGCAGCGAGACACTTGTGGGAGATGAAACCTTGGCATGGGAGGTTGCTTGTCTCCGAGGGCTGTTGGAAGGGGAGCAGAATTCCTTGTCTGCCTCGATCCACCCACGCAAACAGGAAGGAGGCCGTGCCAGATGATAAGTCCAGTTTACCATCCAGAGTAAGTAGATGCCAGAGAGGATTGTTTTCATTTCCATGGGATTTCTAATTAAGGGACATGCTTTAACTGTGTTTTCAATGGCTGAACATCCAAATGACAGTTTGATATGAGCAATTTGTCTGGCAGGATAGATAAATTCATACCAAAGCGAAAGGATTTTCCGTTTAAAATGGGTACACATCCTTAGCTGCGAATTGGATCAAACATTCCTGTAACTAAAGAATCCCCTTTATGTAACAACTGCTTTCTAGCCTTCATTCTTTGCACTTTTAATGATCAAAGTCTCTCCTGATTTGTCCCCAGTCATTGCCTCTGCCAAGTGCTTGTTTTTTTTCAGAACTCTCGGTCTTGTTCCAGTTTGATGAATGAAGGGAAATGTCTATTCCCATTTCTCCTGTCCCACCCAGCCCTAATGAGCAGTAGCATTGTCTGGCTGACTCCTGGGGGAATTTGCCACCTGCACAGTGGCTGGGCTGGGCTGTTGCAGCTAGATTTCTTCTGATCTTTGTTTTCTAGAGATGTGATCCAGTGTCTTGAGAACAGATAGAAAGGGAAGGTGCTGGTGTCTCTCTGTCCTGGGAAGATCAGTGCAGCAGAATTAGGCCACTGGGTGCATTGTGTTTCATAGAACTATAGAATCCCAGACTGGTTTGGGTTGGAAGGAACCTTAAAGAGCACCCAGTTCCACCCCCTGCCATGTGCAGAGACACCTTCCACTATCCCAGGTTGCTCCAAGCCCTGTCCCACTTGGCCTGGAGCACTTCCAGGGATGGGGCAGCCACAGCTTCTCTGGGCACCCTGTGCCAGGGCCTCCCCACCCTAACAGGCAGGAATTTCTTCCTAACACCTAATCTAAACCTACTCTTTGACAGTTTGAAGCCATTCCCCCTTATCCTATCACTCCATGCTCTTGTAAATAGTTTCTGTAGTAGTTTCTGGAATACTGGAAGTCCATCCAGTTGAGAAAGGTACTGCTTTGGTTGGGGACATGCTGCCTTTTATTGCGTTCACAGAAATAGATCAAAGACACGTTCACGATACCCACGGCCAGGAGAGGTGATGTGGGCAAATATGAAGTGGGTTTGTTCCTGTAGGAGTCCTAGTTTGAAACTCTCTTGATAAGTTTGCCAGGTTCAGCTAGAAAGGCTCTGACATTTAGTGCTGGTTAATGAGAACTGTGAGCTTTGAAGGTTACAGGATTTCATGTTCTCCCTTCCCCCCATCATCACATGGCACCATTCAAAATATGTCTGAGCAGAGAATACAGTTATTTTTGGTACTGGCCCAGAAACTTATCAGGTGAAGTGCAATTAATGAATCAAGTGCCTTAAATATCTGCCCAGAAGCAGCAGGTACTCTTTTGGTGACTGAGTACAGGAATTTCATTCAGAAGAACAGCAAAAAGCTTTTCTTACATAATTTCTTCACAGTGTATTTATCCTGCTGCTTCCAGGGATGTTGTATTTTTGCTGTACCAATACAAATCTGCCTTACCTTGGCAAATCACAAGACTGGAAGATCTCAGTCTGTGTGTGCTCAGTGGGGATTCAGCTGAAATCTTGACAGGGTTTGCCTGCTCCAAATGTAACCACAGTCCAGAGTGCTTGGAGGGGGATGCACAGAATCATGGAATATCCTGAGCTGGAAGAGACCCACAAGGATCATCCAGACCAGCTCCTGGCCCTGCATAGACACCCCAACAACCCCACCCTGGGCATCCCTGGCAGCGGTGTCCAAACACTCCTGGAGCTCTGGCAGCCTCAGGGCCGTGCCCATTCCCTGGGGAGCCTGGGCAGTGCCCAGCACCCTCTGGGGGAAGAACCTTTCCCTGAAATCCAACATAAACCCACCCTGGCACAGCTCCAGCTGTTCCCTCAGGTCCTGTCACTGATCACCAGAGAGCAGAGATCAGAGGTTCCCCTCCACTGTCCCTTGTGAGGAAGCTGCACCCACCATGAGGTTTCCCCTCAGATCTCCCCTCAGATGTAGGCTGGCTTTAGAGCTTGCTCCTTTTGTGCTCTTCTTTCCTGGGCCATCAAATGCCAGCAAATGTAGAGGAGGAATCTATGACTTAAATTCAGAGGAGAGCAGGACTAGTGCAAGGATTAGGGAAAGGGAAGATCAGAGCAAGGAGTTTTCCAAGGTTATACTTGAAGAAACAGCCTGAGGAAACTGCACAGGACTTACAGAGGGATTGAAAATAATGAATCAAAGGAAACTGAGAGTGGGTACAAGTAATGGGATAGAGCCAGTTGTCTGGGAAAGGAGAGACAGAGCTTGAGACAGAAAATTGGGTGGGGTTAATAAAATCAGGAATGTATGGGACAGAAACAATCATCTGTGGTAGCAGAGAAGAGGAGGAGGAAGCAGGGACAGTGAAACACTCTGCGTGGAGAGGGACATTTATTGGACAAAGACTGGGGACTTGCTGGCCAGGCAAAAGGAGACAAAGTGTTATAAAGAGAGGTGTGGGTGTGAAAATGGGAACTCGAGTGCATTGACTCTGAGAGGAGACCAGCACTGGCATGAAAGCTACAGGTGGTCCTCTAACAAGATTGAATGGAGTCAGACTTCGGGACAACTGTGGGCAGATCCATGTGTATTTATCCCCAGGCTGGAATGAGACCTGGAGCCAGGGGCACACCATCCCACCATATCTGAGTTCCTCTCCACCTCTGCTACCCATAAAGAGCATGCCTAGTGCCAGTGGGAAAAAATATGGACTAAGCATAGAAAGAAGGCGTGTTCATCATGGCCTGTGCTCCAGGGGCTTAAGGCAGGGGCCTAAGTTTGATCTGTGCATTTTCTGATAGTGGGGAATGATTGAATTTACAACTGTACTAACATCCTCTGAATGCAGTGTCAGGGAATAACACAGAGCAGTGGGTTAATGGGTTATGCTGTGCAGAAGGGAACAACTTTAGCAGATAAGTAATTGAGATAACAAAGCTGGAGAGCACAGGGCTGATAGGTCGTGGCTGAAATACCCACGTCTATTAGTAAAGCCAAGAGGCAAGGACTGTCTCTGTGCTCTTATTTGCTATAGTACAGATGTTTGATAATCCCAAAAGAGGTCAATGCTCCAGTGCTGGGCACTCAACACTGTAAGAGGAGGATGGTATTTGCATTAAGGAGCCTACAGTTCAAATAGAAAAGGCAGACAGAGTGGGAGAGGAGCAGGAGCGCTGAGAGGTAAAGCAGGTGGCCATGGTTAGCAGCACAGCTGATTCCTGAACTTCTGAATCCCAGTGCACTGCTGTGTCTGTTAAATTGTGCTGCTGTTTGTGTTCTTACCGAAGCCAAAAGGATGTCTGAGGAAATGCTCAAGGCTAAAAGCACTATGGGATTCCTGCCCTAGAAACCAGAATCCAAAATGGGCTGATTTTATTTTTTAAAGGAAAAAGCAAATGGGTCAGTTCCTATTCTGAATGGTCCTGCTGCCACACCAGCACACAGTGACTGCTCTGTGTGAGAAGAGAAATCCCACTAAAGTGGTACTACAGCCCTTAGTCCTGGTGGGAGATACAGATGCAGTGAAATCTGTTTATATTGGCTGGGAAATACACGAGTTTTAGCATGTCCACAGCACCTAGAAATGTCCTCAACACTTCACACAACAAATAAATTAAGTTGTTAATTACTTCTTCTGAGGATTTATATAATGCAGTGTTAGTCCTACACAAGGGAAGTTAGGGCAGCAAGAACAGAACCATCGAATCTGAGAGTAGTTTAGGCTAAAAGGGACCTTAAAGACCATCTCTTTCCAACCCCCTGCCATGGGCAGGGACACCTTCCACTAGACCAGGCAGAAGATTTTATTGCAGAGCCCATGAAGGCAGCAACACCAGGGAATACACCAGCAGTGAAATTTCACACCAGGTTTAGCAGGAATTTATCTGAGTCACTTTACATAGAAATCTCAACTCCTCTTCCCTCCCATCAAAAACAGCTGGAAGTATCTATACATTTCAAGATTTGATTCTATGATTATGCTAGTCATTTAAAAATAATGAAAGTTTAAAAATGGATTTAAGTGCTTAGTTGCCTCCCCATACAGTGATGTTTGACTGACAGCAATAAACCCATCAGAAGAAGCAAACCTGAGTAGTTATGCCACAACTGCAATGAATATGATAATATATATTCTAGTTGAGTTTATTTAGGACATCCTAAAATCAGTCCACAAGAATGGTCAAATTTCATAAAGGTAACATCACTGATACTCAATGACACATTTATTTAAGATTTCCTCTCGGTTTACTGATGTAAATGTATTGTTCATTTTTCACATACCAAGCACTGTTGTTTAGTCTCAAGGGAATTTTTGTTACAAATTTAACAACTGTGACATATTAAAAAGCACATTTAAGGAAGAAATTAAGCATTGCGAGGATGTGACCAAATGTTTCCACAGTGTTTTGCCAAAACGTCACTTAAATGCCAGGGCAACTTTCATTAGAGTTGCTCTTTCAGAACTCATCTTGCCCACCAAAAAAGTAAAAAAAAATCTTGTCCACATCAGTAGCAGGCAGGCCTTCAATGCACTTGCCAGAAAAATAATTTCCAAAGTTTTATTTTAATTTTGGAAGCTCCTTTCAGCTCCTGGGTGATGCACAAGTCAGCTCTGTGTGTTGTGCAGCTGATGGGCAAGGAGGAAGTCGATGGCTCAGAGTGTGTAAGCAAAAATGTTCAAATGAAATGCCTCGTGTAGGCACCTGCATCTCTAATTAACAACCGGCCCATAATGTCAGGAACTGATTTTCAGGAAGTTCTTTGTTCTTTGAAAGTCAGGCCCCAAAGTGGGCAATGAAAAATTGAGACCTGAAACATTGATGATTACTTTGGGGAAACTCGAGCCTGATGTCAAAGCAAATTGTGAATGTGCACGTGCAAGCCTGGGAAATGCTGTCTGTGCTGGTTTTTCTGTAATTCCTATTGCTTTTGTGAAGTTACCGAAGTGAGATGGATGCAAGAAGCTGTTTCTCATGGAGGATTTTCTATGAAGTTTTTTGGGAAAAGCTGGACTAGCGATAGCATTCATTCCTGGGAGATATATCCCCTAAATTAATGTGTAGTTTAAGTTAAGTGTTTTAACCCACAAGAAGCTTTCTAGATCTGTTTTTCTACCTGTGTGGAAAACGCCACAGTCTAAAAGCTCCATATGTGATTTTTCTCCTGCCTGAGGTTCCAGGGAGGAGAAACTCAGCTCCATGGAGGTGGGGCAAGTGGAGTTGCCACCTGAGCACCATCTCCTCATCACCTTCCTCCAGCTGCCTGCTCCAGGGGTCACACTTGCTCTGATGCTCAGGCAGGTGGCATGAGGAACAACTCAGGCTGTTTTCTGGTTAGGATGGCTTGAACCTGCAGGCTTAGCTCAGGCTGGGACTGATGGCCTTGGGCTGAGCTCCCAGGCAGGGGTGTGGAGGGAAACCCAGTGGGGGCCATGAGTGCCCTCAGGGCCCTGACACAGAGTCACAATGCTGATGCAGATCTAGGCAGCAATTTGGGAAACAAAGTGATGTTGTGGGCCTTACACAGGTGACTCACTTTGAGATGGTTCAGATACTGAAGTGCAAACCAGCAGCGCTAAGGGAGCAGAGCTCGGTGACTTGTTCCTCTCCCTCAAGCAGGACTGGGTCAGAAGCTCTCCCTTCTACAGCGGATTTTGTTCGTTTGATTATCCTGCAAGGCTGTGATACTCGATGTCCACAAAAATCTCGTTTCTTTCCTTTTTGTCTTGAAGCCATTAATTGTTTCAGTTGTAATTAAAAAACCAAAAGTGTAGGAAGCACATTCCTGAGAATTACTACTGCCAGAGCCTCTCCGTTTTTTCAGTTTTCCCCTGAGAAGAGCCCGGTCCTGCCACTTGCTGGAATGTGTTTATCAAACGCTGGATTCATATGGATCAGTTGTGGGGACACGTGCAGAGGACTGGGATGCCTGAGGGAGGGAAATCGAGGCAGCAGTTCCTTGGGACAGCTCAAGGGCACTCTTGTGATTTGGATGCACTTATTTAGCTGCAGCTCATTATGGGGACATTACCTCCCTTGCCTTGGCAGCAGCTGTGACATTAAAATGTATAAGATGTTACCAAAGGAAGTGCTTGGCAAAACTTTTTCTCAGCTTCCCCTGACAAACAACAAATTCTCTCAACAATGGTTGGTTCTGGCTGTGAGTCACTGATGTCTTTAGGAGGATGTGCTCTCCCTGCAC
The DNA here is from genome assembly GCA_013397815.1 of Aleadryas rufinucha. NCBI lineage: Eukaryota > Metazoa > Chordata > Aves > Passeriformes > Aleadryas > Aleadryas rufinucha. Next base: position 67,862 of record VZTH01006984.1, on the reverse strand, counting down.
GGGGCAGACCACAACCAGCTAAATTAAACCAAGAAAGGGTAACCTTTGTGGTTGAGGGGCGCAGTGGGGAATTCCCAGATGGTTTCCTGAAATCTGTATATTATACACCACTGCTGGTCTGTGTGAGAGCTCTGCAGGAGCTCCCTGAATCTGGGCAGGACAGATTCTCCAGTGCTACAGATTGCTGTGGCCCTCTGGTATCTGTGCAGATAATCTGGTTTATACCAGCTGAAAGCTCCTCTTTAGGAGCAGGCCCTGGTTTCAAATGTTAATGAAAAGGTGATTTGGATGGGATCTTGAGCAACCTGATCTAGTGAGTGGCATCCCTGCCCATGGCAGGGGTTTGGAACTAGATGATCTTCAAGGTTCCTTCCAACCCAAACCAATCTATGGTGATTCTATGAATTAGTAATTTCTGGTAATTCTGGTAGTTTAAATGAGGTATCTGACGTGGAATTCAAAGGGGAATTTGAGCACCCCGTGGTTATCTGGAGACAAAATTTAATCTTTGTATCTGATAAGCCATTTATGAAACTTTGATTTCCACTTTTGAGATAACCTAGTGCTCAGGAGCTTTTATATATGGCCCAAGCTGTAGAATAAGTTCTTTATGCTACTTCCAAAGAGAAAATGTGGTGAGGATGTGGGATCATGATGGGTTCA
>VZTH01006984.1:16193-67094 GCA_013397815.1 Aleadryas rufinucha | reverse complement strand
ACTTTTTCTCAGCTTCCCCTGACAAACAACAAATTCTCTCAACAATGGTTGGTTCTGGCTGTGAGTCACTGATGTCTTTAGGAGGATGTGCTCTCCCTGCACGGGGCAGACCACAACCAGCTAAATTAAACCAAGAAAGGGTAACCTTTGTGGTTGAGGGGCACAGTGGGGAATTCCCAGACGGTTTCCTGAAATCTGTATATTATACACCACTGCTGGTCTGTGTGAGAGCTCTGCAGGAGCTCCCTGAATCTGGGCAGGACAGATTCTCCAGTGCTACAGATTGCTGTGGCCCTCTGGTATCTGTGCAGATAATCTGGTTTATACCAGCTGAAAGCTCCTCTTCAGGAGCAGGCCCTGGTTTCAAATGTTAATGAAAAGGTGATTTGGATGGGATCTTGAGCAACCTGATCTAGTGAGTGGCATCCCTGCCCATGGCAGGGGTTTGGAACTAGATGATCTTCAAGGTTCCTTCCAACCCAAACCAATCTATGGTGATTCTATGAATTAGTAATTTCTGGTAATTCTGGTAGTTTAAGTGAGGTATCTGACGTGGAATTCAAAGGGGAATTTGAGCACCCCGTGGTTATCTGGAGACAAAATTTAATCTTTGTATCTGATAAGCCATTTATGAAACTTTGATTTCCACTTTTGAGATAACCTAGTGCTCAGGAGCTTTTATATATGGCCCAAGCTGTAGAATAAGTTCTTTACGCTACTTCCAAAGAGAAAATGTGGTGAGGATGTGGGATCATGATGGGTTCAGAACAATCCACAGAAAAGATCTGCATCTTGGAGAAGTGAACCTTCATTCCTGGGTGATGCAGTAACAGCTTAGCTTGTACAGCCGATTTTACAAAAATATTTATTTCAGTGAAATTAATTCCAGCTCACTTTTAGTTCCTTCTTTTAGTATTTTTCCTTGTTCCTTCATTTGGCTGGTGATGAGGTGAGAGCTGCAGCGATGGCATGCAGAAACTCCTCTTTGCAATAACATCACTCTAACAGTGCTCTAATGAGGAGCTCCATAAGGCTCTGTGCAGCCATAGGCACTGACCCACCAGCACTGGGATGTCGAAATCCAACTGGGAACGGCTTCACATCTGCCTGGTAAGGTAACAAAGCAATATTAACATTTTCATAAAATGTTCTGAAGTCAGTTTGGCTTGGCTGGCCGTGCAGAGACTCAAGCCAAGGAGACTGTCCTGAGCCTGGTGTCAGCAGAGAAGCAATGCAGAGTAGTAAGTGAAGTTGCAGGATCTGAAGAGACATTTTAATAAGGCAGTTAAAGTGGCAGAGCTTTGAAAAATCCTTTGTTTTTCTGTCTGTGCCTACATGAAAAAGGTGTGAGAAAACCCTGCACACACCACTATTCAGTGTAGGGACATCCTGTTGTTTTCATCCTGATGCCCCCTAAGAAATTCATAGGGAGTTCAACCTTTATTTGATATTTTTCCTGAAGTTCACCTCAACTCTCCAATGTTTAGAGAAAGTTGATGATTGAGTACTGTGAGACCGTCACTGTGAGTGTTGAAAGAGGAAGTGAAGAGTGTACTTGACTGTAATGTGTGCATCACAAAAAGGTACCAGTGGTGAGTGTTAATCTAGCAGTGAAAGAAATATCATGAACTGATAGGTGGGAACCTGGCTAGGATCGATTCTGAACAGGAAAATGTAAGCAAATAGCAGCACTGAGTAATTAAGCATTGCTGCATTTTACTAAGGAATGCCTTGAATGCTTCATCACTGAAAGCCCAAATAGCTGTGCAGGGAGGATACTGTAATTCAGCCACAGTTTAGTGGGGTCAGTGCAGGAATTAGAGGTTGAAATCCTATTGCCATTGGGACAGAAATTTAATTAGAGTGGCTATAACCATCCCTTCAACGCTGGTACTTTTTACTCCACCTGGGCTTGCCAGACTGAGGCTGTCAGTGTCCTTGATAACTCTCTGTTTATGCCTGGACAGATTTTTATTTGCGTTCTAGTTTGGGAATTGGTTGTTCTTTGTATCTGTACTTGCATTTACATGTGAACAAGTATATTTATTCTTCATCAGTCTTTGTTCTCCTATTTTTAAAAGGCTTACTCATCCCCTCAAAGATTAGCATCAGTACCATCTGATTTAGGTGACAGTTCTCACCCCATGAGCAGCAAGAAATTGAAATGAACTGTTTCTGGAATGAGCCATTGTTGATCCAAGCTGTCCAACAAGTACTTGAATAACAAATATCTCTTACCAAACCAATGTTGGTTCATGAACAGAGAAACAGAATGAAATTCACTGCATTGCTTGTTTGCAAAACACAGTTCAGCCCTTTCTTTGCCAAAGCCGAGCTGTCAGGAACTAGATTCTTAACGGCTACAAACCAACTCAAGTCAATGACTTGGGTGCCAGTGACAATTTACATTAAGTGATCATCCAGCCTCAAAGTGCAGTGGGACAGCAGTGTGAAAAAAAAATGATGGGGAATGGCAGCAAAACATTTCAGAATAGCCAGAGACATTTCTGGCATAACTTGCAAGTTTGGTCTGGGTTTTTTTTTGCAAAGATAAGGTTTGGGGGGAAGCAGGGGGGAGAGGTGTTGTTGTCTCTTATCTCCTGTTTCACTTAGTGCTTGCAAAGATCAAATCTGAAGCTAAATTTGTAAGGAGGAATAATATTAGCACAAGTGATGCAAGTGTGCAGGTGGGGGGATGGACAACCTTAGGAACAGAAGCTCTTCCTCTTGATGAGGTTCTGCCCCCAGAGGGTGACACTGAACAGGCTCCCCAGGGAATGGCCACAGCACCAAACCTGCCGGAGCTCAAGGAGCGTTTGGACGATTCCTCAGACACATGGTGGGATTCTTGGGGATGGTCCTGTGCAGGGCCAGGGGTTGGGCTGGATGATCTTTGTGTGTCCCTTCCAGCTCAGGGTATTCTGTGATGAATTTTTCTCTTCTTTGTACCAATTGGTTCAATAAAGATTATCACTTGCAGCTAGAAAAATTGCTGTGCTCATGTTGCTGGGTCATCACTATTACAGGAACACCGTCTGACCAAGCACATCATATTTTCCACTGTGTTTGTGTTTATGGGCTCAGCTGGGCAACTGGCTCGAGTATAAAAAACCCAGAGATTTCAAATGTTAGAAATTGAATCATTTGCTTGATCTTCTCTTCTGTGGTTTGGTCATGAGACAGTTTTACAAGGAGGCATCATGCCCAGGACTCAGGAACACTGTGAAGTGCTAAATTTTATCAGACCAAGGGAGCACTGTGTAGTATTCTGCACCTGTAATGTTTGTCATGTTTCTCTTTGGATAGACTTTATAGGGAAATTTTGCCTCCTTGAACTCAAAACAGATCTGAAATGAGCCAGACTTGGGTTGGCTGCTGCATGTACTGATGGGTGTTGAGTTAGTGCAAAATCAACAACTGTATAAGGAGGATTCAGTCATCCAAAACATAGAATCATAGAATCATTTAGGTTGGAAAAGATCTTTAAGATCATCGAGTCCAACCATAAATAAAACAACCTGAGGAGTAAAGCAATTAAAATGTTGTTGCTTTAAAGTGAAAATGGGTCTCTGGGTGTGTAGAGGTGTGAGGGTCTAAAAACTGAATGGGTGATCTGTGGATTCAAGTGGGCTGGAGAGGAATCTTAATGGAGGAGTTCCCCTCCTGCCAAAAGGGCAAAAAACAGCCTTCAGCACTAAGCAACTTTCCATTAACATTTTTAAAGCTAATTTGCTATCATTTAGCACATTCATTTAGCTACATTCATGGCACTTGGAAACAGGAATTAAATAAGGCCCGTAATTAAGGGTTATTAGCATTATTTACTGCCAGTGTTGGGAGTGTTTAGAGGCTCTTCTCAGGTTGATTTTTGCTCTGTCTTATACAAATACATCAGAAGAAGCTGTTCTCCAAGATATTTCAGTTTAGGAACACTGTTAGCATTAACAGAAATACCCCCAAAAGTAAAGCAAGATCTCCTTTTTAATGCACAGATGATATCAGCTATGCCAGGACTTCACTTTTTGCTCACTTGCTACTCTCGTTTCATGGATGAAAAAAAATGTAAGTATGAGATTTTTCAAATTACTTGTGCAGCAGGGGATGCCAGTGGAAATGTTTTGAAAGAATTAATCTGTAAAATCGTGTAAATGCCAGGGCAGATAGTGCATACTTTAATTGTTGGTGACTGGTGAATCCTGCAGCTGTTATCTTGTCCCACGTGCAGGAGGCATTTCTAGTAAACTTCTGTGGAAGACGGGAAAAACCTGGAAACAGGCCATAGAGTTTTAAGCCATCTGAAAACAAGAATATTAATGAACAGCTTCTCTGGCACCCTGTTAAATTTCAGGAGTCCTTCAACGTCTGTAATTGGGAATAACCTGCCTCACTCCAACCAAGCCACAGCGGCTGAAGATTTGGCCCACGAGATGTATCCAAAATACTGCAAATTCCTACAAAAAGGAATTCTTTGTCTCCATTAGCATTTCAACACACACTCACTACAGAGATCTCACTGGGGGTAAAGCATTAAAACCCTTTCAGAAGTGGTTTAGTTGGCTAATTAGACAATAAGCATAAACCTGATGCATCCAGCTGTACAAATAAAACGTGACTTTAAAGTTTAATGTCCTGAGCAGGGAGTAGTCGTGAACTTGGAGCCAAGAGGGGCTGAGAGGAAGGTGGCTGGCTTACAGCTCGGTAGTGGAGTGTCTGAAGGCTGAAACCTTTGGAGAACTCAAAGAGAGTTTATTTTAAGTGTAACTAAAAGGAACTAAGTACCAGTTACCACAAATAGGGTGATCTTTATCTTCCTTTGTTGGCTTGTGCCGAGGGAAAAAGAATCTTAAAAGACTTCTGGCAGCCGCAGGCTTCCCAAAGAGGAGATCTCCCTCACATTGCTGAGATGTCTCTCATTTTTTGGGTGCTACCTTAGCGCTGAAGGAAATTAAGAGGTCATTTTAATGCCCCCTTCCGCCCTTGGCTCCTGGGTAGGTGCGATCAAGTAGCTAAACACATAACTGACATTTCTCCCCTCCGTCCTAATGCATCCATCCTGCAATTGTGGAAGGAAAATTAGGCTGCTCTTGTGCAGTTTTCCACTTTGGCTATCTGGGAGCAGCACCTGTAAGCGCTCACTTCGAGGGATGGTTAATGTGCTAATTACCCAGGACCCAAAAATGCAAGCTGTAAACAAATGAGGACTGTATTTATAATCAATCAATTTTATGACCTTCTGATGGTGATGATATCAGTGGAGTTTACATTGAGAGCCCTTTTACTCCTCCAGGGCAGCTGTGCCCTTATGTTTTAGTTACAGCTCGAAGAAGATTTTGCTAATTTACTTTATGGTAGGCGTACTTAAGAAAAATATTACCTTCCCTAAACAGCTGAGCCCGTTACCAAGTCTCATTTTTAAATAATGAAAACACATGGACTGTCAGTACCTTCAGGGTGTATTGTCAGGTGACGAGCTGTTTTCCAAACATCCATGGCAGAAAGTAATGACTTCAGAGCAAAATATTGTTCTCATTGGTATAAGTTGCTGTGAGACAAATCCCACACCCTCTGATGTCAATGGAAAGACTCCATTTGACTTCAAAGAAGGCTGGATCAGGCCCTAAAAGAAATGTTGCCATCATAAAACACCAAAAATGCTTTATGGTTTTTATACGTTTTAAAAATGCTGTGCTCGCTGGTGATCTTCCGTGCAGTTTACCTGGCTATGTGGAACGTGTAATTTCTGTGTTTGCTTTGCAATGGATTTATGAGAGAAGAATGTCCATAAAGGCTGATTTGTGAAGTGTTAAAATGATGTCCTGGAAAGCCACACAATGCCAAGGTATACAAGATGCCCTGTAATACCTCAGCCTCAGGAAGGCTCTCCAACTTTTCTGATGTTACTAAGTTCTCACAAAGAAAAACAATGTTGTTTAACTGTAGACAGATGTGTTAAAAATAGTTTGATTTTGTGCCCCTGTTCTTTTACTGGAATTGCTAGCTTTTTAGTAAAAATTCAGGTCAGATTTCAAGGACAGAACTACTTCCTACACTTCCCAGAGCTTTGCTGGGGTGGTTGCTGGTTTGAGCAACTTATAAAAATGGGGCAGGATGGGGGTACACTGTGTCCTCTCAAGCTGGAAGTGCAGAGATAAGCTCCAAACCAGTACCAGATGCAAGTTATTCTGCATAATTCCTTTCTCTCATCATTGTACCCTTATTTAAACGTGGGTTATAAAAGAGATTTGTTCCTTAGGGTTGTGAAGGATGTGGCTCTGCAGAGAGAGGGTGAGAGTCCCATTTTTTTTCTGTGTCACAACTCCTATGATCAGGTGACTGAGAGGACTATGCTGGACCATGGATGAAATCAATCATCCAAAAGTTTATAGAACCATAGAATCATTAAGGTTGGAAAAGCCCTGTAAGATCATTGAGTCCAACTGCTCACCCAGCACTGCCAAGCCCACCACTAACCCATGTCCCCAAGTGCCACATCCACACATCTTTTGAACACTTCCAGGGATTGTGACTCTACCACTTCCCTGAGCAGCCTGTTCCACATCCGCTTTTGCTACAGAGCTGGTGAACAGCTCTGCCTCCCTGAGATCTCTGCTGGGTGGGCTGAGCTGCTCCTGCCCATGGGCTGCCATTGACAGGGACAGGACACAGTGGCCCCTGGGGACATCCCACTTCCCTGGGCTGCAGGGACGCAGTGGGCAGCGGGAGCACCAGGCAGAGGGTGCGGGAGCCCCTGGGAGAGGGCTGCCCTCACCTGCCAAAGCTGAGCTCTTGTGGTCCTGCATGCAGGGCAGGCAGCCGGCCAGACAGCTGGATTGCCATGCAGAGACAGTGTCTGGCCTTTTTAAAAGAGAAACTTGCTGGATTTATGTGCAGGAATGGACGTGGTCCTCCTGGAGCTGACGCGGTCTAATGAATGAGATGGGGAGTAAAATACTTTCTACTCGCTATCAGGGGTTAACGACTGCTGCCCTCTCGGTTTTCCCCTGCTCATGTTTTCCCTCTCTCCCCCTCCTCCACGCCCAGGCCCCCGCTGTGTCTGTATTTTCCGAGCAGTGGCACCACCTGGTTTGTTTTCTGTGTCAGGTATATTACAGACTGTCTGTCAGAGGTTAACTGCCCCAGCCAGCTCCGCCTTGTCTCTTCTTGGACCTGGTCTAAACTCCCTCCCTGCCTGGGTGCCTCTGGTTTGGTTTCCCAGAATGTAATGGCACCTGGGGAAAGAAGATTTTTTTATTATTATTTTTAGTTTCTCAGTGGTTAAACAGGCTGGTGAGGATGGGGGCTCTGCCTGCCTGTGGTTTTGGGAACCCACTTGGGGTGTCCCCATAGCTCTCCCTGTGTGCTAGAGGCCCGAAGTTACACACCAGAGACTATTTTTGCCTTTTCTGCTTTCTAAAAAACCTCTGATGTGAATTTTCCTCTGTTCATGCCGACTCTGGCTGTGTCCCCAGTCCATATCAAAGAGGTCAGTAACCCTCCCCAGCTGCTTACATGGAAGGGAAACTTCAGCCTGTGGCTCAGATGGAGCCCTGGGGTGGTTGTACAGGTGCTTGGCCTTAACCCTGAAAGAAGCAGGGCCCCCTGTTCTGGGCCAAGAGTGTATCTGGGCCCCAGAGAAAGGACAGAAATCCTGGCTTCTTTCAGGACTGAGGCCAAGCGAAGAGGAAATTTGATACAACTGTTTGAAGTTCAGCTGCAAAGATGATGGGATCAAACTCTTCTTGATAGTGGCAGGTGACACCGTAAGGGGGCAAAGGCCATGGACTGCAGTGAGGGAGCTTCATGTTGGACATTAGGGAAACCTTTTTTCCTGGCAAGTGCAAGACTGAAACAAGCTGCTAGGGGAGGAGGAAAGGAGGGAAATCTTTATCCCTGGAAGTTTTTAAGACTTACCTAGAAAGAGATCATCTCACACATGGCGTTTCCTCAGTGGGTACTGGCACAAGCCCAGGTACAGAGCTGCTCAGCAGTCTCAGGACTGTGTCTTCTTAACAGTCTCAAACTACACACAAATTCACCCCCCTGGAAAACTGAACACATTTTACTGCAAATCTGAAGGGCCAACCCCAAACTTTCCTTGTATCAACTCTCCAAATTGTAAAGGAAATAGCAACATAAAGCTGCCCTTGATGCAGCTCCCCTGGGATAGAGACCTTTCATTGTACCTCCACAAACTATTTTGCCCCTTGGACCAGTGTCTTTTTTGTAAATGGGAGAAATGCCTGGATGAACAATTTTCATTCTCCCAGTAATGTGGTTATTGTCTGCAAGAATCCTTTCTCTGCTGGTGCAGCAACTGGAAATTATGTGATGAATGACCAACTGGATGGTCCCAAAATCAAGGTGTTGTCATACTGGCCTGGGAAAATAGGGCTTGTGTGTCCCTAGGTGGGACTATCCATCCCTTAACTGCGTACTTCTTGGGGGTCACTGTTTGCTGCTCACCTTCTACTGCTCACTTTCTGACTTAAAATCCCACAAATTTGATATGAAGTGCATGGGACCACCAGCAGCCATGTTACTCAACAAGAGCAGGATGCTGGATGCATAAAGTACTGTTTAATGCTAAGTACCATGAATAATCATGTCCAAGGCATAGCAAATCAGCAGCACTTTTGACCTCCTTTCTGTGCCTGTAAAATGGGAAATGTAGATATCCATTTCCCTTGCCTATAAAATGGGAAATGTACCACTTCCCCATTTTGCAGGGAATTGATTAGTATTGGGCAAGCACTCATCTATTCCACTGAACTGCTCTTTAGAAAAACCTATGGAGAAATTATTAATTCTGCCTTCAGAGCAGGGTTGGGGTTGCAAAACAAGTTGTAGAGACATAGTGTGTAATGAGGGTGGAGCAAAATACTGAGCAGCTGCTCATTGATTCAGGACTGTTCACTCTGTGAATTAAGATATGTAAAAATGGTCTGAAGTGATGCTGTAATTGAAGACCCCATCATGAAACATAAGCACAAGAGAGCTGTAGTGAGATACCTGCTTTCATTAATTGGCAGTGCTTGATTTTGAGGCTTAAATGCAGATTTTTAAAAAATTTTGTTTTAATTATGGTTCCTCAGGACAGAAAGCTTATGTTCAAACAAAGGTCTTTAACTTGATTAGCCAGGAATTAAATTCCTTTTTGCTTTTCAGTCTTTTAAGTGAATGAATTCATAGGGTCATAAAATGTCCTGAGTTGGAAGGGACCACAAGGATCAGTTTTAGAAGACAGTGCCAAAAAGTTAGGTGCTTAACAACACACATACTGATGTGACTTCAGAGAAGGAATCAAACTGTAGTTTGGGAAAGACCCTTCTGTTCATACAGCTTCAGTCACTGAATCAAAACCAGCAGCCACATCAGATGTCTGAGTTCTCAGTAAATACAAATATTTGGATTAACAGACACAGGAATCAGCTCAAATCAAATCTATAATTCAAGTGTATTTATGAAATACTCTGTGAAATGTCAGTAAACACCAAAATCTGAGTGCAAGGTATTAAGGTTGATTCAAGATGAGTAGAGAATCCCATATACTATGGATTGAATCTGAAATACTAGAGTTAAGTTTCCTCACTGGAGCAGTAGGTAAAAGGATGGAGGTTTGTGATGCAGAACAGATGAAATATGAATCAGAACCAGTTCTCAGCTCAAAAGTACCAGCAGGACTATAGCTGGTAGTAATAAACAATGCTGTTGTTGACAGGCATTTTACAAAGATTAGTGTTGATCTTCATGGCCAGAAATATTTTATCTTGTCCTTGCATTTGCTGCATTTTTTCCAAGTATTTCACATTGCCTGTTAGCCTGTGGAATGCCAGAGCATCTCCAGCATCACTGAGTGCCCCTTTGCCAAGTTCCAGGAGTAGAAGAACAGCTACCAAGGAAGCTCCTTTTGCTGGTATTCCAACCTGCACATTGAAATGCAAAGCATTTGAGAAATAAGTCTGGGAACTTGGCTGGTGCTCCTTGGGGATTACCCACCCACTCCCCATTCCCTGTTTCACAGACCAAAAGGCAGGGCTGAAATGGGAAGGTTTCCTGAGAAGAATAAGTTCCCTGGCTGGTTTCATACTTCTCTGTGGAAGAGTAAGGTCTCCATGAAACGTGCATGGTACCAGATGATCTCCTGCCATCTCTGTCCCAGGCATCTGGCTGACAGATCCTCCCTTCCACACATGGGCAGGGGGCTGTTTCCCATCTCGTGGGGTTGTGGTGCTGTCAGCCCCCAAAGCACAAAGCAAGACACTGCTGAGCAAGGCTCCTGAGCTGCTGCTGCCTCAGCCATGCTGGGATGCTGAAGGGCATAACATGAGACCATCTTTCAGGTCTAATTGCTACCCAGAGATCAAGAAGTGCAGTCTTATTTATATTTGCTGGTATTTGGCAGGAGTAAGAGCAGTTTCTGGGATGGAATACTTTTGCCCTGCATTTTACTGTAATTTAGAAGAGGAAGAGTTGTACCCCTTACAGTAGGTTCAGATCTCTTCTGCCTTTCTTCTGAGGGCTTCGCAGGCTGGGAGCTTCAGATTTGTCTCAACAACTGAGTTTATAAATTTTTCTTCCAACCAAATTTATCACCGTGAGCTAAACCTGATGCCAGCCTGGGCAAAGATGTGAACCTGGGGGGTGGGTGAGCTCTGGCTGTTTTTCTCTGCTCTGCTTAGACTCCTGTGGATGGATTGAGGTTATTCCTTGGGTCACAGGTTATGCAGAAGTGCCTCCAGCCTGAATGGGAAGACAGCATGTGCTATAAAGGGGGAAAACAAACTGATGAGCTGCAGGCAGTCTGCTCAAAGCACTGCTCTCTGTGTTCCTGGAGGAGTATCTCTGGGGCATTCAGTATGCACAGCACTGGCAGGAAAAATCCCCTTTCCATACTTTTTCTTGCTAACTTGTTCCAGAGTCCTCCCAGGGAAAGACTCTTATTTTTCTCAGTGGTCCTGCTGCCCTTTCAACTTGAATAACAACAGAGGCTTTTCCAGACACCCCTAAATAACAAAAAGGTGACCCATGGACTGAACTAATAAACATGTCCAGCCCTGTCTGAAGGATCAGACTTCAAGTCTCAGCTTCACCATCACTTTTGGTTACTCCAGGCACTTAGAATCAGGGTCCTAAATTTTTCTCCCTTACTGTTATTTCTCTGCTATGTTTAACCAGCCTCTCATTAGTCTTCATTTAGATATTAATTTTTCATGGGAGCTAATTTTTTTGACCCACACAAGCAATTAATGGTTATTCTTAGAGCCTGAATGTAATGTCTTGCATGCAGCTGCCTTTGATTACCAGGTTTCTGAGGCCCCCCTATTATTTTGCCTCCTCAGTAAAGCCTTAAAGGATGCTATACTCACTGATAGCACAGCAAAAACTTTGGAAGTCTGGAAAAACAGAGTAGAAATGATTGTCAGGAGCTGGTGGTTTCGTTCCTGTAGCATGGTCAGTGCCTGCAGGAACTGGAGTTCAGTGACAATGAAGTGCTGAGGTTCTGCTGATAAATCTGAAGTCCTGGTCCCCAGCACCACTGCTCCTGATCATTCAGCTTTTCCTTTTTCCACATTTACCACATGGCTGGGTAGGGTTGTGGGTCTAACACAAACCAAGTGGCTGGAGAAGGGCAGAGCTCACCTGGATTTGTTTGATGCCTGTGAGATCAGGGGATTCTTTTGGAGCAATCATTTGGACTTCCTTGTGCAGAAGTCTGGAGGAGCCTTGCTATCTTGCAAGGCTGCCATGAAATTCATTTGCTTGAATTTTTCTCTTTCAATTTGTTCATTAGTTTTTCCTTAAAGCCCCTCATCTTTAGTAAACCCTTTTATCCAACAAGGAGTAACTGGACTTTGCTCGGGCCTGAGGTGATGGTCCTAAATTGTCCTAAACTCCTTTTTCCTAAGTGAAGAAACAGAAATAAATGGGAGAATGGCCTTGCATTTTTGGGGGGTTGAATGAAGGAGGAGCAAACACTGCTGGGGGCAACGTTTGGCTCAGGTCAAGTGGTGCAGAGCTACAGATCCTGTGCAGTGTTACCAGTAATCTCACAGCTGCTTCTTTTGCTGGATGAAACAACTTTCTGAGAAGTTAAAATAAGTCAATTGCGTTACTAAAGCAGGGTTTTGAAGTTTTCTTCAGGTAAGTTAGATAAAGTTTTTAAGCTATAACATTTCTGACTGAATTCTGCAGAGAAGGTTGCCTTGGTGGGTTGCATTAAAATAAGCAAATCTTCACAGAGGTGATGCTCTCCGAAGAGCTGGACAGATAATTTGCTGCTGAAACTATTCTCAAATGGTCCAATGGCTGACATAACCCAACAAAACAGTTTAAGAAAAGATTTTTTTTAATTTTAAAACAAAAAATAGGAAAACGTTAAGGTAAAGAATTTTTGATTTTTAATTTTCCCCTGAAGTTTTCATGGGAAGCAATTTCCTGAGTAGTTCCAGCTTTAAAAGTGTCTTGTTTGATGAGTTGAGAATACAGCAAGCAAAGGATTTTGGTTTGGTTGGTTTTTTTCAAGCAGGCCCATGTTGACAGAGATTAACATTGGATAGAGATGAACAGAGATTCTCTGATCCATGCACAGATTTGGCAGCTAAAACTTCCCTGCCCATAGCAGGAGAGATGGGACTAGGTGGTGTTTAAGGTCCCTCCCAACCCAAACCATTCTGTGATTCCATATGACTTTAGCCACCAAAGAGCTTTAAATTCCCAAGTCATTTTGTCAACTATAGAAAGCCAAATGTATTTTTCAAAACCCAGATATTTTAAGTATCTATAAGCCAGAACACAGCTGTTGATTTTAACTTCAAGGGTGTATCCTAGTGTTTAAAATGGTCGTGTCACAGTGCCCAGCCTGGTAGCAATTGCACATAGGAGTAGCTTTGCCTGGTGAGGGCTCTTTGGTTGTATCTGCTCCGAGCAGAATCAAAGGTTGTTTGGTTCCTGCTCTCCACTCACGTGGCTGCACGCATGGGGCACATCCCAGAGGGAGCAGAAGGGCCACCTGCAGTGTGTCCCTCTCAGCTGAGCTTTCTGCAAATACTTACGTGTTTTGAGTCACCCTGCCCAGGGGGTTGAATGTTTTTCCTCTGCCTATACCATCTTTTCTGTGTTTCAGAACAGGGGCAGTTTCTTGCTCTGCAGCAGGCTCAGCATCACAGATTTTAGCAGGGCCTCTAGGTGCTACCAAACTGCAGATATTAAGAACAGTTTGCAGGCCTGGGCACCAAAGTTTGTTACAACACTTATTTATTACCACTCTCATATAACTCATTCATGGTAAACAATGCAGGTTTTATTATGTGTAAGTAATAGGAGACCTTTGCTTTTTCCACTAACAAACATGCCATGGGTAATTATTCCTGTATTAAAACGACATGTGGACATATTTGCGACATGCAACAGTTCCATGGCTTTGAAGAGAAGCATTATTCCAAACAAGGTTAGCCACCATTTATTTGGAGGGGCTCTTGCATTTCTGTGTTGGAAGCGCTTTGCGGCTTTCCTTGTCTATTTGATAATCATTAACATGTTCCGTCGTTAACCTTCAAGCAGCTTTGCTTGAAACTTTATATGCAGCTTCTCAAACATTTGCCTTGCATTGCAGACTGTGGTTTGCTGGGGCTGTTTTTATGATGGCTCGTGGTAAAATCAGGAAGATGAAAAATGGGTGTGTATTTGAAGAGCAGCGTATCCAGCTTTCTAGGTCTTAAATTAGAGTGATGAGCATAAACACTGCAAACAGAGCTTTTTCAACTCGATTGCAATTATATTTGAAATTACCTACAATTACCAGTGACCATCTCAAAGCTAGAAATTAACTTTGTAGGCTTTGCTCCAGATGGATCAGCTGTTAAACGTGCTGTCCCGTGCAGCTGAATGGAGGGGAAGAAAGAGGCTGAGGAGGCGTCGGAATGGCAACTGTGCTGTCTTCCAGCTGAAGCAGAGCTTGTGCACTCTTTTCCCTCTGAAACAAACCCATATGCTACTTCTTGAGACATGGTTTGGGAAGCTGTGGCTTTGCTGACCTTTGCTTGGGTCTAGCAGAGAGTCCTCTGTTCCTACGTGCAGTGTGGTGGGCTGTGCCTGTGGAGCAGGCTCTCCATGTCTCCTTCCCTTGGTCAAGCCATGAGCAAAAGGTTACATTTATGGCAGCTCCACTTATTGCCTGACCAGCTAGAAAATAGTATTTTCTAATTCTTTCTCTGCCTGATGGTTTCCTGCTGTTATTTCTTCAACTGATCTCTTCATAACCCATTTGGATAACTCTATTCCAGTTTCTTCCGCAGCCGCTGTGGCCAGAGAAGTTCAGACTCTTCTCCCTCTTCTTCCAGAATCATGGCACAAGGATGTTGCCATGGCTCTGTAGCCACAGCCAACCTCACTGATTTTCAACTGGTGGAGCTGAGGGAGGTATTTTGCCCAAAGCATCTCAGAAATGCTTGTGATTTCAGTTTCCAACATGACTCTGAGCTGGGGAATGAGAACGTGCCAGGACTGTCAGTGACAGCTTTAGAAATGGATTGTTTGCATAAACTTGAAAACAGTACAAGCATAAATGTATTTCCTTTGTTTAACTTTTCACTCTTGTTTACTCATCTCTGCTTCTAAAAGGCTTTGCAAGTAAACTCTGCAAATCTTTTAGTTTTGCAGGCATTAATGGGGGCTGGGAGTTCTGGGATGGCTCCTTGGCCCTGGGAGCTGAGGTGCAGAGCAGGGACATAAAGCTCTGATCCACGAGCCATCAGAACCAGCAGGATGATTTTTCCTTGCTTTGCCTTTGTGCTGGGAAGTGATGTCTGAAAAGCTCTGTGAGTCTCCATGTGCTTCAGGGGCATGTGGGCAATGCAGAAAGTGACCTGGAAAATCAGGCAGGGTCAGGGTTGCCTCAGAACAGCTGAGGAAAATAGAGGCTCCTATGGACTGAAATGTTCCTTTCTAAAGAAAAGCTACTTAGGCTGTATTTGAGGGAAATAACTGGGTTTTAGTCCCGTGTTTTTCAGTATCATTCAGTGGAGTCCTGGTCTATGAGCATTGGAGAAAGGGGAGAGGAGCTCCAACTACACAGCGATGAAAATCCAGGTCTCTTGTTGCCTTTCACAATAAAATTGCTCCTCCCCTGCATTTATCTAATTTAATATTTTTGAAGCTGTGCATGTACCTCTGTACTGTCCTTGTTCTGCATGGATTTAAACTGGATGTCCAGAGAAGGGAACGGGGCTGGGGAAGGGTCTGGAGCATCAGGAGCAGCTGAGGGAGCTGGGAAAGGGGCTCAGCCTGGAGAAAAGGAGGCTCAGGTGAGATCTTGTGGCTCTGCACAACTCCCTGACAGGAGGGGGCAGTCAGGTGGTTATTAGGAAAAAATTCATCACTAAAAGGGTGATTAGCCATTGGAACAGGCTGTGCAGGGCAGTGGTGGAGTGCCCATCCCTGGAGGGATTTAAAGGCTGTGTGGATGTGGCACCTGGGGACACGGGGCAGTGGTGGCTTTGGCAGTGCTGGGGGAATGGTTGGACTCAGTGGTCCTAGAGGGCTCTTCCAACCTTACTGATTCTATGGATGGAGGTGTTGGTGGATGACATTTTACTGCCCACTGGAACCACCAGCTTTCTCCTTGACTCTTACAACAGCTGTAGAACACTACAAACCCTTTGTCTTTCCACAATGAAAGGGAGGACCAGGACAGCACACAAACCTCTTGCTTTGCAGCTTCCAGGAGAGGGCTGACATCCCCTCCCACAGTTACACACATCACTGGTCCTGGGGAATTTATCTCCTATGATTGGTGCTCACCTGTGGGAGGCAGGCTCAGAGCTCAGGCAGAGTGTGGGGTATGTTGAGCAGCCTCCAAGGCTTGCAGGGCTTTCAAAGCCAGGGCAGACCCGAGGCAGCTGTAAACGGGCTCTGGAGCACAGAGAGCGGTGCTTTATAGCTGGTGCCTCTTTTGGGGACTTGCAGACTGCTCCTGAGGGGTCCCTAAAAGTTAACAGGCAAAATGGTCAGAAGGCTCAGATGGGCTCTGCAGGGGTCCAGGCTGGCCCTGGAATGTTCACAGGATTTCTGCAGCTCTGGCATGCTGGCCATGGCTCGCTCAGAAAAAAGATCTGCTCTTGCAGTGCAGGCTCTGAACTGATTTGTGAACATAAAGAGCTGCTTTTTTGGTGCCAGTGAATGGAGCCTGGCATGAACTTTGGCATGACCAAGTCCTCCAAGCACAACCACATGTCTGATATGCCACAGAGTCTTGTGTTAAATGAGCAAGAAGCTGCAATGAGACAATGTGAGGTCATTGTTTTTAGTCTGATTTCCTGAAGGGAGAGAAAGATTAATGCAGCCATGCTCGGTGGGACTGTTTGGGTATGTGGGTCCCTGTCCCTGCTTTTTGCCCTCATCACTCTCTATCCATAGCCCAGGTTCACTCACATCTGAGAGAATCTCAAAAATATTCACTTTTAACAATTTTTATGCAAATACATGGCCAGGCTTTAGAGAGAGTTCTAATTCCTCCTCCCAGCACAGGGAAAGCTAAGCTCAACCCTTACTAGACTAGAAGATGGCAGAGAGCAGGAAAGCAGGAAAAGGTTAGAACATGCTGTAATCTAAGTGGATACCAGAGAATCCACCCTTCAATTAGAGATAATTTTATGTGGCTTCTCTAGTGTTCAGCACTGTGGGTGATAATTTATCAAAATAATCCCTGCCCTCTTCTGACTGACACATTTTGATACCACACTCCTTATAAAATAACAAATATAATTTTTACTTTTCCTTTCTCTTTTAGAGGTGGCCAGCAGTCCCTTTTTAAAGGTGCCAGCAGTGCCTTTTCCAGACAAAAACCTTGGAGTAGGATGTTAACCCAGTGACTTCAACAAGGCAAGAAGGATTTTACACACCTGTTATGTCTGTGGTCACCTTGGATCTTTCCCTTGTCTCCTGAACTATGGAGCTGGGGTAGGTGGTGCAGGCAATATACAGACTTTGGTGGGCCTCCAGCCTTGTCAGATGTGTATTAGCACTGTCAGGTGCATAAAATTATTTGGTGTTACAGTGTGGTTGTTGTAGCTTTGCCTAACCCTGCATCCTTTTCGTTCCTGTATGTCACTACCACCACCTGCTCCAAAAGCTTGTCCCCTGCACACTGGGTGAAGCCTTTCCAGGGCTCCACACTGGATCATATGGGTCATATGGGAGAGCCTAACAAGTCAGGAAAACCCTTCTTGCTCCCCAGGGTTGCTTTGTTCTCAATTAGATTCCAGGAAGAGCTGCTTCTGAGCTTGGATTGTGCCTCTCATGGTAAAAAGCTGGGTTGCTATCACTGCTCATGCAGGATGACTGATGGGAAAGGGCTTTTCTTGAGCTGCCTGGTGGGTCCACATTTCAGCTTTGTTCAGTAAAGCACTTAAGCATGTGCTTAAAATTAAGTGTGCTGCTGACTGGAGGGCTTGGACAATAAATATGCTACTGGAAAAGTCTCTGGACCATACATTTATTAGTCTGTCTAAAAGCCCTGTTATTTCTTCTTCACTTCTGAAGTAAATCACGTCTTTCAAAAGCCACAGTTGTGGGTAAATGTCTGATTTTGATAGGCGTTGCATATTGCAGCTATTGCTGATTTTAAATAAACTTATAGATGCTCAGTACATCTGCAAATGAGACCCAGCTTGGCTCCTTTCAGTGGTTTGGTGTTTTTTGAGAAATCTGTCTTTGAACTACCCATCTGCAGGCTTTTTCTTTTTACTGTCTGTGTGGCCATCCTGCAATTACCTGTGGCTTTATGATCCTTCTCTAGAGAACAAGTTGGTTGAACGATAAAGATGGGGGTGATAAACTGGGGCAGGGTATGATATCAGTTACAAGTGTCACGTGAGTGTCCCTCCAGATTTACACTGCCGCAGCTTTGCTCTGGATCGGGCTCCAAGATTTGCCATAAATGGCCATTTCAACAATTCTGGAGTTAGTCTGTTGAATAAAAAGGTGCCATGGAGGCTTGAGGGCCTCTGTGACTGCAGCGAAGACATACTGGAGTGAGCAACTCACTGGCAAAGTCAGTGTAAGGTAAATCTGTGGGAGTGGGAGGAAGAAACTAAACCATGTTTTTAAAGGGTTTATGGCTGGCAATTTATTTCCTTAACCCCTGGTTCAGTGCTGGGCAACAGTAAACAGTGAAATTTAGTCTCATAGTTGCCTCTGAAATGAATTGACCATGCAAAGAAAGGCTGTAACTCCCCAAAGCGGTAACAGATTTTGGGAACCTGCTTGAAACGCTCTGAAATGGTTGGGGAAATTGAGGTGTGTGATTAAGCCTTCTTGGAAAACTGGATTTCTGTGAGGTGGAGGAAGAACAGATCTTTAGATCATTGTTTGCTTGTTCAGAAATCCCATCTCTGATTATCCCCATGCAGGGTCACATGTTCAGTTTGGCGAAAACCCTGGAAAATAAACAAGTAGAGATGAATTCAGGAGCTGAAGTGAGCACAGGCAAGTCAATGAGAATCAGTGGTGCTGCTCAAATCTAAAATCAGTGCAGAGCTGGGCCTTAAATCAGCTATTTTTAGCAGTCAGCAGTGCAAAAGCACAATCAGTCTATATTTACATCAGATAATATTTGTGTTTACTATGTAATTACATCGACCCTTTTTGCACATATAATTAACAGTTTGCCATCGCATCCCGCTGGGTTGACATCTGTAGGATTCAAAAAGGGCTCAGGATCTCCAAAGAGTGTTTTTGTTTCAGGTTAGACGTGGTCTGATTGTCTAAATTAAAGACATGTCAAACCACATGAAAAGTTCAGGACAGAAGGTAACCACACAGGACGTGGCATGTGGGCCAGGTAATCATAGTGGTGGAAAGAACGGCCACACTTGTGAGGAGTCTCTCCTCTACAGGCTTTGGAAAAAAAAAAAAAAGCTCTTTTTTTGTTTTTAGTAGGAAATAAAAATTAGTAAATGCAACCCCTGGCTGCAAGGAAGCCCAAATAAAGCAAACCAGATGTTCATTAGCTAATCACTTGCAATTTTTTCCCCCCTCTTGTTCTTCATGGAGGAAAAGAAAATTGAGCATGTGGGAACTTGCCTGTTGAGAAAACATTTGGATCTTCAGTCATTTATCTGTTTCACCTCTGACTCGGTTCAGGCCCCCGTTAAAAGGCAGGCAGGGTGCTATCAGAGAGAAAGGTCAGCGGGGATCACTGCAGATGCTTTTCAGCTGGGGCGACCCTCGAGGCGATCCCGGCTTTGGCGGGCACGGAGAGTCGGCTCAAAACAAAACAGCAAACCAAACACAAGCCCAGCGAGTGCGGTGGGGCTTTGAACTCCATCACTCGTGTTTGTCTTATTCCTGAATTGCAGTGTCATTTCGGTACAGTGCTCGTTATAAGCACGTGCATCCATCAGGAAGTGTGTTTATCACACCGAATACCAACGAATCCTGAACGGGGAGCTGCTTATTTCCCAGCGTTATCAAAGGAAAGCAACATAACCTTTATTCCCTTTGGACTGATGTCATTTTTTTTTCCGCCTGCCTAAGATGAGACAGAAATAGGCACAAGTCTGTACTGCAGTTGGTGGATTTTATCAATAATAGAATACTAATACATAAAGCTGTCTATGTGCATAGGCATCATAAAATCATAGGATCATTAAGGTTGGAAAAGCCCTCTGAGATCACCAATCCCAACTCAACCCAGCACCACCACCATGTTCACGACCAAACCATGTCCTCCAGCCTCTCTGGAGCTGTGTTATTCCATTAGGAAAGATTACAGTAACCCAGTACTGGCTTCATGCTTTAACAACTTTAATTTAACAGTGTTAATTTTAATGCACAATGGCCTAACAGCTTTTAGGAACAGCTTTTAGGAACCTGACACTTCTCAATAAGTTGAGCAGGTGTAAGATCTCACCTGCCAGCAAGCAGAGCCATCCTCGTTGTATCTTGATTGTCATATGACAACTTTCTCACTACAGACTCCTAGAACGGTTTGGCTTTCACCTTCCAGTAGACCACGTTGCTCAGGGCCCCTTTGAGCTGTTTTACTTGGGAAAGTTGGTCTGGGAGAGTTCAAACAATCTTTCTCTGCAAGGGTGAGGCTTTATTTGCATGAAGAACCTTTTCCTAATAGTTTGGTGTTGTGCTGTTTACACGTTTAACACATAAAAATGGAGATTGAACAAGTATTGCTCAGATGAACTGACTGAGCGACAACAAGTAGCATGGGAAAGTGTCTGGCTGGGTATGAGTGGAGTTCTGCTAGGATTTTTCTTGGGGATGGATCTTATTTAATATTTTCATGAATGACCTTGGCACAAAACATAGCATGTTGCTGAAGACTGCTGATGACACAGACTTGGGAGACGTGCCATGCAGAGAGAACTGGATGACCTTGAAGACTGGAATAATAGCAGAGAGATGAAATCCAGTACTGAAAAATGCAAAGTCACGAGTTTAGGGAGTAATAAGAATTTCCACTATAGAGACTCATCATCTGTAGATGATAAAGGAGAAAAACGTGTGGATAATTCACGGGATGGGCTCTGAAAAAGGTATGCACACCTTCATATATCCCAGGATGTGTTTCTTCCAGGAGAAGGTAAATACACCAGGAACTGTGGCATCCTATGGATCATTCTGGTCCCCATGTTCCTGAGGTGTCAGT
Source organism: Aleadryas rufinucha (assembly GCA_013397815.1). NCBI lineage: Eukaryota > Metazoa > Chordata > Aves > Passeriformes > Aleadryas > Aleadryas rufinucha. Next base: position 46,432 of record VZTH01006984.1, on the reverse strand, counting down.
TTGACCTGGGCTGCTTACAGTAAAAGATGGTGGAGATGATGGGAGGGAAGAGCTTGTCTTTTGGGAGAAGAATGAAAGAACTACATTTTAACCTAGAAAATGAAAGCTGAGAAGAAGGGTGATGGTTGTACATCCTGACATCAGGATGGTAAACATCAGAGAGGAAAATAAGCCATGTAAGGTAAAGAACATGAGGCTAAATGGGTACAAATTTTAGATTGGATGTCATGAAAAATTTCTTCACAGAAAGGGTGATCAGACACTGGCACAGCTGCCCAGGGCAGTGGTGGAGTCCCCATTCCTGGAAGGATTTAACAGCCATGTGGATGTGGCACTTGGGGCATGGGTTAATGTTGGCCTTGGCAGTGCTGAGGGAATGGTTGGACTTGATGATCTTAGAAGGCTTTTCCAACCCAACTGATTATATTCTATGATTTTATGATTACATTGGTCTGAGTAGCCTGGGTTCAAACCAGAGGAAGGTTTGTGACTCAAGGGAAGCTTCTAAGAACAAGCTTGACACGTTTGTGGAAAGGATTGTAACACTTGGGCTTAGAGAATATGGACTTTGGAGGTGGTTTCCTGGGGAGTGGTCATATCAGAAGTCTTTTTGTGGGCAGTAATTCCTTTACCTGTTCATGGCCTTGTTTCCAAGGGGGGCTAACAGCACATGTGGTAGGGGCAGGAGGCCAGTCCTGCCTCTGGGTGCTTTAGCATTTACTCAGGTTTGTACAGTTAGGGGTTGGTGGGGATCAGATGTTTTATGTTTGGCCTCCCTTGGTGTGTGTGTGATTAATCTGGTTCAGTTAATGGACACTGCACTCCATCCTGTGGTTTCTGTGTGTTGATTCTGAGTGTGGTGTGTATCTTTTGGGTGTTTGAGTTGGTTTATGTTCCTGGGTGTCTACATGACCTGATTAATACTCCCAGGTTAATGCAAATGCAAACAGAGACCACAAAGGAAGGCCTGGCCAAAAACTGCATATTGCACAGCATATGACTGGCTATCAGTTCATCAGATAAATAGGAAATGGAATATATTAACCCACTGTTGTTATCCTTGTCATTGGTGGTTAAAAATTAAGTATTTAGGTCTGGATAACAGTAATGGATAAATAACAGCACTGTTATTCTCAGCTGCCAGGCAAAACCAATTCCTTGTCTCTGTTGTATCCCTTGTTGTACCCCTGGAACAAGCTTTCCACAGGGCTCAGAGGGACCTTCCATCCTCGCTTTACATGGAGTCATTGCTAGTCCAGAGCTGAGAAGCTCCACCTTAAACAAATCCATCTATCCTCAAAAGTGAGTTTCTCAAGACAGGTCAAAAAACCCCCATGTGCTGTTTAAAAAACAAACTGAACGAGAAGCAGAGAGAGAAGTCAGTGAAATCCAGGCTCTGGAGGAGCCAGCAGGAATGTCTCCAGCCACTCCTACAGAATTTCACAGGTGGTTTTGAAGAGTTGGCTGTTGACTTCAAAAGAGAGGAAAATAAATGAGAAGTTAGAAATGGTTTTGGAATAGGAGATTTCTGTCCCTGCAGGTAGCCTGATGCACTGACCCCACACAGCCTGAGCAGGTGCTGGAGACAGAAACCTCTGCCTGGCAAGGGGGGCTCATTTCTCTGCTGTGACCACACAAACCTGTCTTGAATGTCTGTGAGACACGGGGGTGCTGATGTTTCCGTTGCTTCCAGTGGCTCCTTCAGGGTTAAAGTTAAGCATGTGCTCAAGGGCATTGCTGGATCAGAGCCAGCCTAATCTGCCTTGCTAGATGCTGGCCCAAAGCAATTCCCAAAAACTCTTTTCTTCCCATCAGCCAACCCCTTGATTTGCAAACTCTCGACTCCCTGGAGCTGCTTAGGCTGTGTGTTATTTTCTGGTACCTGCAACACTGTGATTGGGAATTTGTGTAAATTCTGTTCCAGTGTTTCACTTTTGGAGTCTTCCCCTGTGAAGATTTCTTTAGCATAGCCCAGCACATCTGGCCACGTTTAATAACCCTTGGGAGGGCATGTCAGTTTAACACTCAAGTCTCTCTTCCTTTGCTTTGCTAACCGAAGTGTTCAGCGCCACAAAAAAAAAGGATCTGAAGGTATGGTTGATGTAAAGAGCGAAATTTGCGTAATGGGAAGTAAGGAAGAAGCTAAAGAAAAGACAAAAAAAGGACTTTTTAGCCTGCAGCTTTCCTCTAGCTTGATCTGACCTAAAGGACAATGACTATTTAGCATCGCTGGAGGGTGGCAAGCACTTTCTTCTGTCAATGACAATTGCCATGATTTAAGGGGCACTCTACACCGTGTAGCTGCCAATTAGCAATAAACCTGGATTTCCCAGTCATCTGGCATCACCTTCCTTGCAAGGAAGTGAGCCCAACCTGCCTCTGAGGGGAGAGTAAGACTTTTTCAACCCTTCCCTTGCAATCTTGCATTAGTGAAGAAGCGCCTACATCATCTCTAGGTGTTCCAGAAGCTGCCACCTAAAAATGGTGCTAATTAAGGTGATGACCGTGGGTCCCTGACGAGGGAGAGCTCACAAAGACCAGGTGACTCCACAGGATCAGCTTCTTATGAAGATGGGGCAGATTTAGTCTGTAAAGACCCTCTCCATTGCTGAGAGGTCACCACTTCCCTCCAAGAGATTCAGCAGAGGAAAAGCTGTGGTGCTCTGATTCCCTGGCTGAAAAAGGATGTTTTCTACCCTTTCTGGGAGGCTTTTGCTGTGCTAAAGAGACCAGAATTTACTGAGCAGCAGAGAGGGGCAGTGTATCTCCTGCTCTGTTTGCCCAGGGCATATTGGCTTTTCGTACAGGTTTTGATTGCACCCTTCATTAAAAGAGCCATTTCTCCCTCCAAATTAGGTGGAATCCAGCACTGAAAGAATCCAGCCCAAGTCCCAGTTTATTTCTCCATAAAACATCTGTATTGTTCTTCCAGGATGGCTCTGCCAAATGAGTCCTCAATAAACCCAAAACCTGGCAATAGACAAAACGCTAAAAAGCGCCTTTTTAATATGGAAAAGTATCCTGCAGTGTCGCAATCTTCCAGTGGAGACCACCCCCTGCCCCTGAGAAATGCAGAATAGCACCAGGCCCACAATTTGCCTGGGGTAAAGCAACAGAGCTGGGTCTGTGCTGATTTACTCCAGCCAGAGGATCTGTCCTATAGCTTCTTGGAGTTTATTCCTTTTGGTTTTTTTTCTTAAAGTTCCTTAACTTCTTTTTCCTCCTTTTTTTTTCACTTTTTTTTTTTTTTCCTGTGGATAGAAGCTTTGCAAGTTCCTTCTTTTATTGTTAACTCATTTGGCAGGAGCAGCCAAGCAACAAAAGTGTTTTATTTGGAAATAGTTGAGGGGGGAAGTCGACAATGTCCGAGCTCTATTCTGATTGCGTGAGCTCTGGGAGGTTTTCACCTCTGCTTCCAGGCTGCACCAGGCTGGGATTATCTCATTTGATTTCATTGGATCTGTGTGCCGTTAAGAAGTGGGGAAAATTAAAGGTTAGTGAAGTTTGCCTTTGTGTCACACTAGAAGCTTTTAGTTATTTAAGTGCAAAGTGTTCGCTCTCTCCTCCTTCTCTGTGGACTGAAATACCACACAATGTTCTACTTTGCTGATTTGAAAGTGAAATGTGATTTCTACAGCTCATATATCCCATTGCTGAAGAGATCCTGAGGAAGAAGCACAGGGGAGATGCCTATATTGGCTAAAGTGGGAAAACTGTAGTGTGTGAAAGGCACTGAGAGCTGAACCTCCTCCATCTGAGCATTGCACTCAGAAATGCTCTCTCTTTTATGGCCAGCTATAATACCTGCTATGATTTTGATCTGTGATGCTGTCCATTGATTTTTTTCCAAATCTTCCCCTCCACAAAAAACTCCACTCAGCAGAGATTAAAGGCTGCACTCAGGAAAACTCAAACCAAATGAGGAACAGTGCATTAGTGTGGGCAGATCTTTCCTCTTTTCTTCCATGCTGGAGGCTCCTGTGGATCAATTGGGATCTGACACTAAATGCACATGAGAGCTGAGGTGTGTTGGTCTCTGTGCTCGGCAGGGCCAATCCAAAATAGCTCAGGGCCAGATTTCTAAGAACTCACCACCCACAGTCAGGGCCAAGTTGGGAAGTCAAGAGTGATCTGAATGTCACGAGTAGGACATGTCCTGTGGTGTGGGAAGGAGCTGTGTAGCTGTGTATGTTTATGTGGGTGTGAAGTGATTCACCCAAGTCCAAAGAGGGCCTCAGTGTCAGCACCAAGAGCAGCCTTTGGTGGCCTGGGAGCAGATTTCCAGCCCTTCATTTCCCACCAGGACAGTGGTGATGAGATTGTGGTGCCCATGGGCACGCTGAGCTCTTCGGAAATCCTGGCTGCTTTCTGTGGTGTATCAGTGGGAATGGGGTTACTGGGGAAGCTCATCCTCTGCTGAAGTGCTGAGCTGTTAAAAAGCCAGCCCTGACCCCGATAGCCTCCCTGGCCTGGGGTTGGGATATGGAGCCTCTCTGCACCTTCACAGCTTCCCCAGCCTGGAAGAACATTTCCTCCTTCACTGGTGATTTAAAGTTAATTAATTGATGCTTCTAAGACAATGTGATGATAGAAAATGCTGTTTGCCAGATAAATATTACTAGTGCCCTGGGGGTGTTTGCAGTTCCAATGTGCTATTCCTGCAGGGACTGACTCATGTCATCCCCACAGAGCTGATTAGGGAGCTGTCACATGCTTTCCACCAGCACCAACCAATACCTGTTATCAGGCAGTGCACTTGCCCAATCAATTGTTGGGTTCTCTATAACCTGTCGCTCCCCAGATCACAGGTCAGGCCCCCAGAATTGCCAAAACCTTTTAAAAATCATGGGATAGTTTTTATTCTGTGAATGCTACTTTTAGCCTTTAGCATGTGTTCAGGCCACCTCCTGGAAAGTGTTTTCTTTAAGACCAGAAAACCACAGATTATTTTTTTCCTTAAAGTGGAAGTGCTGGATGGAGCGGCACATCAGGAACTCGGGTTTCACGTAACATCAGGGAAGATTTGCAGTAAAATCACAAGAGTTGGCAACAGAGGGGTTTTCTCTCTGAAAGGGCCGGCACAGCTCGATGTTCCAGAGAGCAGCTTCTTGGCTGGTGCAGCTCCAGCTCTACAGATGCCAGGGGAAAGATGCAAATTGATGGTTACAGAGGACCTGCCACCCTTGGGCTTGGTGCTGATCAGTGTTTTAAGGACCACAGAGAAGCACCACTTGATGGGATGCCGTGCTGGAGGCATGCCAGCAAGGGGACACAACATATATTGTGTCCCTAGAGAGCTGTGTGATGGAGAGCAGGGACAGCTGAACCCCCTTTCCTCCTGCTCTTCACTTTGGGGGTGGATGGTGCACAAGTCCCGTGGCTTCTGTTCAACACCACACTCCAAAGAAGGGAGGGAAAGATTTCAGCATGGAAAGCTGTGCCTTTGCACGAGCTTTTGCCTTCAAACAAGCACAGCCTGTTCCTGCTCTATGGAGTCAGGCTTCCAGGGCATCTGGAAAAGAAGACTGGATTTGGGGAAAAAAGATCAAGGTTTGCTTTTAGGAGGGGACCTTGAGAGCCTGGGCTTGGGGGATACTCTCTGTATTTTGGGACAGGATGGCTGCTGTGCTGCAGAACTGCCTCCTGTCCTTTCCCTGCTGAAATCCCCCATCCCATCGGGGTCAGCCTGCCAGCGTCCATCCCACCGGCACACACAAAGTGCAGCTCTTGGAAAAGCGAATATAATTTTAAAGTTGGCCTGAGAAGCCTCCATCTAGTTTTCAGGGTTCCAGAATGTTGTTTTATTAGGATTACAGTCTTGTTCTTCTTAGGTTTCAGCAGGCGTTTATGACTGTTACAACAGGAATGAAAAGCTGGGGCTGGAATCGGCATCGCGTTCTCCTGCCAGGCGCAGGGTTCACGGTGGAGGCCAGACATATGTCTTTCTCCCACAGATGCTACTTTTTTTTCTCTCTGGATGGGGAGGTGAGCTCTGTCCTCTCCCTGGAAGAGGGGGCTGGCAGCAGCTCTGAGCACAGACACAGTGGGGGCTGCACGGGGGGGCCCATCTGCTGAAGGTAATTGCCCTGTTGCTTCACATCGTTCCTCTCTGCCCTTTGTGATGAGGAGAGAGCAGGCCTGGCGGGTCTGCAGGGAAGGTTGTGTTTGTGTAGGATGCAGTGTTCTTCCCATCTCCATTCCCTCATGCCCCATGGACACATTTCCTTGGAGGCTCTGAGGTAAGCAGAGGGGATTGGTGCGGGAGAGAGCACTCCGGGGTCAGAATCATCTGTGGCTACAGATATTTCTCTTTCCTTTTTTCCAGCCTGCTTTCTCCAGACCCAATACCATTCATCTATCTGTATTTCTCTTTGTGAGTCAAAATATCTCCTCAAGGACTCCTGAGCCACAGAGGAGTTCCTTGTCTCTGCAGAGCCCACACTGTCTACATGTGAGAGGCACGAGCATGAAGGTGAGGGTAAAGGCAGCCCCCAACATCCATCCCTGCTATTACAGAATCCCAGAATGGTTTGGGTTGGAAGGGACCTTAAAGCTCATCCATTTCCAACCCCCTGCCATGGGCAGAGACACCTTCCACTATCCCAGATTGCTCCAAGCCCCGTCCAGCCTGGCCTTGGACACTTCCAGGGATTCAGGGGCAGCCACAGCTTCTCTGGGCACCCTGTGCCAGGGCCTCCCCACCCTCACAGGGAAGGATTTTTGCCCAATATCTAATCTAAATGTAGCCTTTTAGGTCTTGTGGCTGTGTTGATTTGGGCAGCCAAATCCCACACGTTATCCCCAGAAATGAGGGAGTTCAGTGTCCAACAGCCCAGCCTGGGGGAAGAACTCAGGCCTCTTCTTGGGTCATTTCTGGCTGCAGGATGGTTGGTCCCTCTGTACTGTAATAATTAGCAGACAGATCCTGCTGACTTGGGAAACTCATCTGAGGTTTTGTTTGCATGTTTGTTGTTTTTATGAGAAGGTCCATATGCCTTTCAGATTTTGTTATTTTCAGAGAGTTGATGATCTGAGGAACAGAATGAAGAGTTGACATCGCCAGTTGTTTTCTTGGCCTGCTGTAAACAGCAGATGTAGGTTGGTAGAAGGGCTACAGCTCGTTACTTTATACTGGGGGAATTTGATGAGTTTTATTGCAAAGGCATTAGGGCAGCTCATGACAGCCCTCAACCTGGGGAGAAAAGAGAAGGCTTTGTACCAGGCAGGTACTGATCATCCACCAGCACCCCTTCATGAGCTGGAGCATATCCAAGAGGCAATATGGGAATTTCTGTACGTGGTTAAAGTTTATGAGACTGCCTGCCTGAATACATGTGTGTGTGTGTGTGCCTGTGTGGAGCGGAACGAGGATCTCCAGCACAATACTTAGTAAAAATCCAGTTTCACCAGTGGGATAAGAGAGATCAAGCACCAACTGAATATGATCCTCAGGGTCTGCCCCTACGGCTCAGCCGTTGTGTTTATGGCAGGCACAGTAACTGCTCACACACCTGGTTTATGATTTACCCTGCAAACCTCAATCTGACCTGGATTTTCCAAATCAGAACATTGTTTTAAATCTAAAGATAACAATGCCCAGTAATCCAGGCGTTTGCTGGTCTCTGAGGCGGCTCTCGTTCAGCTCTGGCTTCTTTTTAGGGGATGGAAATCCTGTCTAACGTGCAGTGCCTTTTGCATCTGATGGTTCCTCTGAAATGTGTGCTCACTCAAGGTGTTTAGGAAACAGGGAATAGAGCTTGAGCCACAGCTTTATCAGCAGAGAACACACTACTCAGCTCTAAGTGCTTGCTAAGTCCGTCCTGTCTTTCAGCACTTTCCTCCTCCTGCTGAATAATCCATATTTAGTGTTGTTTTTATCAGGTTTTTGAGATTAAGTCTCTCTCCCTTTTGAGAGCTGAGCTTCCCATAAGTGAGAGCAAGCAGCCTCATTTTAGATCTGTTTTTAACCTAATGAGGCTGCAGCTTCAGACTTTTGTGACTCCTCTTGGGGTCCTGTTTGTGAACCCCACTGATGTGATCCTTAAAAATCTTCCCCTCCTTATTCCTGGCCACACTTGCCAGTGCTGACCTTCCATTTACTCCATACCTCCATTGTCACGATGTCTCCTGGATCTTGACCAGCCTTTGCACCTGTTTTCCACACTTATCCCACTTTGAACTAATCTGTTTCAAACACAATTGAGCAGAGAATTCATCAGAAAGAGTCACGAGTGCCCTACGCAGCATCAATGACTGTAGGAAGATGTTTGTATTAGTCTCTGAGTCATCTTGTGGTTTGTAGGTCATTTCCTCAGGTATGATATTCTGATCTTCCTGGTACTGATGATGTCTTTTAACTGCGTGCCTCAGGCAATTTGGATAGAAATGATTCCACATTTAGCAGCAGCATGGTAGAGGCAGTGTTAACTGCAGCCACCCCACAGCTGATATTGAGAATTCCTCCAGTAACCTCCCTTCAGTTCACTTGTTCCATCAGTACAATGTGCTCTCATCTCCATTTTAGACAATTTATTACACTCCTCACAGCACTTGTCTCATCCCTCTGTTCCCCAGTTTCACCAGAGATGTTGTGTGGTAACATATCAAGGGTTTACCTAATATTTGGATAGAGCAGCCTGGTACAAGTGCCTGACACTTCTATCCAGACTGAAGTTTGTCCCCTGTGTCACACTTTGCCACAGCTGCCTATACTTTACCCAGTGTTTCTTCAGAACCTTTGTATAATATTGATAATGCTGTTATGAGCCTATTAGTGCACAAATTGGTTTTTTGTCATTAAATAAAGCCACTACATTCTGTTTTTCTCTAAGGTAAATAAATCTTATCAGCATATTTACAGTTCCATGTGCTACTTCTTTCAGCATTCAGAGCTGGACTGACATTGCTCCCTCCCTGCTCAAGCACATTCACTATTTCAGTTTTACTTGGGTTGGTGAAATGAATATTTCCCTTTGAGGGACCTCTGCAAACTCTGTGTTCTGGGTGTTGGGCTCTTTGCCCAGGGAACAAGGGACAGGACAAGAGGAAATGGCCTCAAGTTGCCCAAAGGGGGGTTTAGATTGGATATTGGGAAAAATTTCTTCATGCAAAGGGCTGTCCAGCCCTGGCACAGCTGCCCAGGGCAGTGGTGGAGTCACCATTCCTGGAGCGATTTAAAATCCATGTGGATGTGGCACCTGGGGACATGGGGCAGTGGTGGCCTTGGCAGTGCTGGGGAAGAGTTGGACTCAATGATCTTGGAGGACTTTTCCAACCTTAAGGATTCTGTGACCTCTCTGTACCAAATGCAGATGAAAAGAGGAAATGTTACCTTTTTACTCACTCTGTGTTCAACTTCTTGACCACACATGCCTTAGATTTCTGCAGTCAGGAGCATCTCTGCAGCACATCTGCTGTCACTGAGCTTGTGTGGGGAGCTTTGCCTGGAACAGACTCAGGTATACATAAAATGGGCATAGAATTCCAGACTGGTTTGGGTTGGAAGGGACCTTAAAGACCATCCAGTCCCACCCCTTGCCATGGGCAGGGACACCTTTCACTAGCCCAGGTTGCTCCAAGCCCCGTCCAGCCTGGCCTTGGACACTTCCAGGGATCCAGGGGCAGCCACAGCTTCTCTGGGCACCCCGTGCCAGGGCCTCCCCACCCTCTCAGGGAAGAATTCCTTCCCTGTATCTAACCTGAATTTTCCCTTTTGTTGGTTTAGTTCTTCCCAGCAGAGGAAAGCTCAAGGAGCTGGATCTGAAGGAGGGAACCTTCCCAGCTGAAGGAGGGAGGACTTTCTAGAAAGGCTGAAAAACATCTCCACTTTTGCCAGGTTAGTAGCATTTTCCAAGCCAATTTCCCGTGGCAGTGTCGGGCTCAGAGCATGTCACAGGCACCAGGATTGGAGTCTGAAAGATGCTTCAGGATTGTGGCACCACACAGACCCTGCACCTCTGCCAACAAACCCAGTGTGTCCTCGGATTTTAGGGGTTCTTCCTGCGAGGATGGGATTTTCCTCACTGTAATTTATTTTCCAAACAATACTAAAAAAAGGGAAAAATTCTGTAAGCATAGAAGACAGATTCAGATTGGAAGTGAAATTCAAGTTTCTTTCTCCATTCAGTTTGTGCCCAAGTGCAAACAACATTTAACAAACACTCGGAATTTGGTTGCATTTGGGGACAGTTTCACATGACAAGTGAAAAATCTGTTCTTTATCCAGAGATTCCCTTGCTGGGGATTTTTAAGCCCTTCCTACAAAGAATTAGGACACCAGAACATTTCAAAGCACAGGGCTCAGGGATTGTTTGAGAAACCCCTAGAGCAGTGTTTGTTCCCCTCTGGAACAGGTGAGTCATTCTGCTTGATATTAAAAATATATTAAAAAATCCTCCCCACACACAAACCAACCCCGAGGCCCACGATTAACATGAGGTATTTCACCCCTGTGAGTGGGGCAACGTTTTAAGCAAATAAAACCATATTCTTGCAATAGGAAGTATTTAATTATCTTTATAATGGACAGCAGTGTTACCTCTACCTTTAACAAAGGGGTTGTTCTGCAAAAACAACTTCCCAGGCTTTGTTCTGAGAATATATATAAGTGTTGGCAGGACCAGTGACCCATGGAGCTGTAATGCAGTGGGTTGCTATAAAACAGGAGAGAGAAATCCAAAGTTTTATTCTGGCAGCCTTAGTGGAGGTGAAATCAGGGAGTCTGAGAGTGGGAGCTGTGGGGATTTTGTAGGAAAAAATCCTTACTTGTAATTTTCCCATTAGGAAATATGCTGTAAAAACATAATTTTTAAAAGATCTGGAGGAAACCCTTACTTTTTCCCAATTTATTAAGGTTTTCCCTGCTTCACTTGAAAAGACAAAAATGAGTTATTTCACATATTTCTTTTAAATGTTTTTTCCCTGGAAAACATTTAAAATGTAGAGTATTACTTGTGTTACTTTCTTAGGGAGAGGGTTAAAAAGTGAAAGGTTTGCTTTAAATGTGAAAAGCAAAACTTTTAAAAGCAAGATTGAAGCAATTTAAAAAGTATAAGGCTTTTAAAAAGCAAAGTACTCTCTCATACACATAGTTTTTAAACATCGCTCACTCTTGGGGAGAAGTCAGTTCTTTAAAAAGGGAAAAAGAAACATTTCTAGCAATTCTTATACTTAGATGCTTAAAAATTGTCTTTTTTTTTCCAAAAAGCCTTTCATTTTGAATTAAAAAATTCCATTTAGCTGAAAAAAAAAATTACTTTCAGATAAAAGCTGCCTTCGAGAAACCCCAGATTTTCAATTAAGAAACTTCAAAGTTTGCTTAGTCTAACTATTCACAGTATAAAATACAGAGTAGTGAAATTGAGGGTGGCAAATTTGACCTCAAAAATTTGCTAGAACCTCTGGACTTTTCCTTCCAGGCTGTTTAAATACATTGCTAAAATATGAAAGCAGAAGGGTTTTTCTCAGAGAAATGTGAGTGAAATGTGAATGGTGACAGGGAGTGATGTTACGGGAGGTGCTGAACCTGCTTAATCATCTTTGGTTCAGATTTTAACAGGTTTCATGAGGTTTTATTTATGTTTTTGCCCGTTTTTTTAAAAGCAAACCAATGAGACTGAGCTGGAGGTGGCCTAAATCGGGAGGATTTGTTTGTCAGAGAGATGATTTTGCAATGCTGTGTTTCCCTCTCCCCTGATGTGTCTCTGATATCTCTCCATCACCAGAAGAGTGGGGGTGCAGCTCTGAGAAGGAAAAGTGGAATATCCACTTTGCACATCCTATTTTGTGCTAAATGGTATCTTAAACACAACTGTGGTGGCAATTAAAATAATGAGATACATAAAAGACACCTGCTTTAAATAAATACAGTGATCTGCCCAAAGCTCCCTGAGTGGGCTGGTATTCAGCAAGAACCTGCAACAAACCTACCCTTAACAACATAATCATTAAAGAGCAGAAACCTTCCCTTCTAATCCCCCTCATACAGGACAACATGTGGATGTTAGCATATTTGGACTGCTTTGCATTCCTTCTTGCCTGCTTTTGAGAACATACTACATTTTAAAACTTGTTGGGTTCTTTCATGTTTTATTTGACCCTATGTAATTGCATTCCTGAAGGAATAACAGGCTCCCACAGTGATTTATACCCTGTATTAAATGTCAGTTTTGAAGAGACACAGTTAGCAGTTTGGTTTAACCTCCTGCCTTCCTATGGAAGTTCAAAACTGAAGTGGAGCTCAGGATCCAAGATGAGGAGTTAAAAAAAAAAAAAAAGAAAAAAGAAAAAAAGATGAAAATGGATTTAGAGGCAGCGAGGAATGAGATGTGTGTTCCTGGCCCCGCACCTTTGGAAGCCACTGGAATGAGATTCCATAAAGCCATCTCTATTTTTAACTGTAATTTGTGTGCTTCATGGCTGCCCTTGACCACTGGGGAAGGCTGTAAATTAGCCCTGTGAAAGGCTCTGCTCTCTCCAGGCAGAAACTGCAGCCTCTCCAACAACAGGCCAGGACGTTTTCCCTGCAAAGTCAACCGGAGCAACCACCAAACCAACCCCCAGTGGGTTTGGCTTGTGTCCCAAAAAGAAGGTCAGCAGAATAAATTGTCCTTGTAATTAAGAGTTGCTCCTTTGTTTTTATGTGTTTAACTGTGCATAAATAGCAAAGCAGGATAGGTATGTTATTACTGTTTTAAATATTTCATTCCCTTTGTAGACTTCCTTACGACACAGTTAACAACTGCTTAATCATGCCTTATGACCTAATTAGGGGGGATTCAGTTAAATAAATCTTGATGTAATCGTATTTTCTTGATGTAATGGTGCTCTGATGGCTGCATTTATGTGCATGTGGGCATTTAAATGTAAAAGTAAATGCAGCCTATGTAGAATCTGACACAGGACTTTAATGATCATCATCTTTAGAATCACTGGTGAAACAAGCTACAAGGAAACTTATTTTAATTGAGAATACTCTACATAAGAACCTATTTCCTATTCCCAGGAACTGAATATCCTGGTGAGTACTGTCCTTGACAAAGGTATTTAAATTTTGTAGGATCAAGCCAGGGTAGTTGTTCTGACACAGGCAAACAACTGTAGTTTTCAGCTGAAATAATTCAGGGCATTTCCACTGCTTTCTCCAGAGCCTCACTTGCCCATCAGGTGAATGTTGAGTCCAGATCTGATCTGCTGTTTCCCAGGTGGAAAGGCTGAGAGTGATCTTTTATTTTGAAGTGAAAAAAAAATGGAGGTGACAATGTTTTCTTAGGGTTGGATTTATCTTGCCAAAGGCAGGTGTCTTGAAGTCATGGAATAAGTTGCCCTCTGGAAATACATCTCTCTGCTGGGTGTTCAGGGAGCTAAAATGACTGGCTCAGACCTGAGGCTGCCTCTCAGGTGGATAGAGTTAGGTAAGATGAATCCTGCCATGTGATGTGCTCAAGGTATTGTGTATCAGCTCCCCGACTTCTAGGTGTGCTGCCAGATCACTGTAAATGTTTGTGCCTTGCTGGGAGAGACCTGGGATAGGTTCTTCACCAGCTAAATCCAGCTGGAAGGCAAAAATTTCATGTTAATCTGAGGGAACAAGCCCTTAGGGTGCAGTTAATATCTGGAGTAGGGGATGAGATTTGCCTTTCATGGCTTTAGATGACACAACAAGAGGTATCTGTTCCTGCTCTTGGAATCCCAGAATGGTTTGGGTTGGAAGGGACCTTAGAGACCATCTCATCCCACCCCTGCCATGGGCAGGGACACCTTCCACTATCCCAGGTGGCTCCAAGCCCCATCCAACCTGGCCTGGGACACTTCCAGGGATGGGCCACTTGTCACATTTTGACATCAGTGGAGGGAAGCAGCCCTGTCTAATGGGATTATTCCTGATGATTTTGTCAGTCCAAAGTCAAAGGATCAAGTCTCACAGGTGGACACTTGTGCTTCATGGTTGGTGACCTGGCTGGTGACTACGTAGGGTTTTACCCTGGGTGTAAATCTGTCACCCTCCCTGGTGGGTTGATTCAAACAGAAGGTTATCCAATATCAGAAAAAAATGAGTCTTAAATCAGCATGAGTAGAGAAAATCAATTCCTAATCATCATTGACCTATCAACATGGTTTTACTTAATGGCATCCAGCCCTACAGACAATACTTGGTCTCAGTAGTAATAATTAGGAATTAGAGAACTTACTGAGGAGTATTTCCTGAATTTCTCAAATCTTTTCAAAAATATTACTATTTTTAAGACATTTGAGACTCTAAAAGCTGAAACACCAGCAGATGGAGACAAACCCTGTTATCAGGCCAGCCCAGTCGAGCAGGACCTGTAGGATTTGCAGCTTTTCTATAGGAAGCTGAGGTGGAAACCTGAAGGAAGAACACCTTTTAGGAAATGTTGAGTGCTAAATGTTGTCTGCACATGTTTGATAGCATAAAGTTAGGGAGAAAAGAAGTTCTCTTAAAAAAAAAATCTCTTGGTACCATACGAAATGTTTATTTGGCCTGAAATAAAATGTTCCATTTATTTTTGGAAGGTTACATGTACATGGGGATGTGTTTATGCACAAGCCACTTTAGAAATGCAGTTATGCCAACAGTGTCAAAAATTCATTTCAGATGAACAATCAGAACATTTTTAAAAAGGTTCATACAAATATTCTTGCCTTTTTCTGATTTTGTTTTTTTTCTTTCTTTTTATGGAAGGCAAATTGCAGCTGGTCTTGACACAAGAAACCTTTAGGCTTGGCCACTCTAAAACTGTTTTCTGGTGGCTGGGATAGCTATTTGAAACATTTTAATCAGATTGAATTATAATGGTTGTCCTCAAGTACGATGGCAACCCAGACCTCCACAGGTAAGACAATTTATTGCCATTTGAAAATAAATTAAAATAATGAAGAAACTGCATCATAAAAACTTTATTAAGGTACAAATGGCAGAAGATATTGTGCCTCACATTGGCTAATTTTGCTTTGCAGATGAAACACAAAAAGTCATAAGTGGATCCAGAACAATTTTGCTCCCATAAAGTGCCAAAAGAAGATGTTTCCTTGCTGTCCGTATCACCTTTTCTTCACTGGCCAGAGAGGTTGGTTTTTTACTCCATTGTCCTTTGCATTGGAGGTGAACTGGAGGGGTTGACACAACTGGTGTGAGCAGAGCTGAGATTCAATATCCAAACCCAACCTGTGCTGGGGGGTTGGTGGTTGTGGGGTTGTCTCACCCAGAGGAAAGGTTTTGAACAGAGTGCAGATATGTCATTTTACAGCATGAACCACAACAGAAAACATGTGCAGGGGCACAGGGCTGTAAAAATCATCCTTTCATTAATTGTCTAAATAAAAATGAATGTGGATGCCTTCACATGCACTGCAACTGCAGATAAAACCAGCAGTAAAAATCTCAGGGAGGGCTCAAGAAAGATTCTCTCTTTCCTTTCTTTGGAACAAATATACTTTTGATCATTTTCACTGCTATAAATATAGACAGTAGAAAAAGGGGCAGAGAGGACCTTGAGAGATGATCTATCCCTCTGCCCCAAGGCAAGATTTGCCAGGTCTGAGCCATTCCTGGTGACAGGAGAGTCTGTAGCTCCTTGACTAATTTACTCCAGTTCTCACCTGTCCTTCCTCTTAGGAAACGTGTCTAATGTCTGACCTATATCGTCCTTGCTGCAATTTAAACCCATTATTTCTTGTCTTATACCCAGTGGACATGGAGAACAATTTATTACCTTCCTATCTGCAACAACCTTTTACATAGTTGAAGGCTGTTATCATGTCTCCCCCTCAGTCTTTTCTTCTCTAGACTAAACAAACCCAATTCTTTCAATCTTTCCTCATAGGTCATGTTTTCTAGACCCCTGATCATTTTTGTTATGGAAATAAACATCCTTTAAATCAAGTTCTGTGAATCAATCTTGTGTGGAAAGGAAGGGAAACAGAGAGGTTAGAGTTAGCATTGGGAACAGGAATCTGGTGGTGAAAGAAGTGAATTTTCTGAGGTCTACTGAGAGTACAGCCTTCCATTCTTCTTTGGGTTTAGGAAGTGTATTGAACACAATTTTCTTTCCCCAACTTTCTTGGGGAAACTTTCTTTTACCTATTTGCTACCAAGAGGAAGGCAGTATTTCATTTCCACAGGCTGTAGGGAAAGTGGTCTATGGGAAAGCACCAAGCAGGGTACCAGAGAGTAATTTTAAATTGTATGGTATGTCCTTCATGCAGACTTTCTAAAATCAACTTGCCTTCAGTGATATCAACCCCCGTTCTCCAACAAGGGATGTAGGTCATCCCCAAAAAGTAGTTTAAAAGTGGATCATAACTCCAGGACGTTTAATGCAGAGACTCAGCACAGAAGATGCTGGTGAGTTTTTGGTTGTAAATTCTCCTTTATTACATGGGCTGCTCAGAGAACATTGGAAATACCAGTGTGACTGTTTCAGCTGCAAAAAACATCCAAGGCATTGTCACTGGATGGACATCCTGGGCCCTTTTGCTTTGCATCTACTGCTTTGAGGTTGAGAGGAGGTGGATCTGATGCCTCTTATAAAAGTTTCATCTATTCTGTAGAGTCACTGTCAGCTGGGCCTTTGGCACTGAAGAATCAGGGAGTTAAGGAGATCACCAATTTAAAAACTGGGTCTGCAGAAGGATCCAGGAGAAGTTCCCTGTGTTTATCCTCCTTTCCATCCTTAAAACATCAAGGGCTAAGCTGAGGTTATTTTAGGTGTTTAACTAGACCTGGGACTGGGGAGGACTGTGCTGCTGGTGCTTCTAGGCAAGCACAGCCTGGAGCAGCTTTTTGTTCGTGGTGGTTCTGATGGTTGATGCATCGACTCACAACTTCCCTGTTCCTCAGAGGTAAGTGTGAAGCTGTGGTAGATCTAGTTTCAGATCAAAGACACTGCAGCCACATGATGTAAAGCATTCAAACAATCACTCTTCTTTCAAAAAAATATTCTTCTGAAGGCTTTATGCTGGGTTCAGATATCACCTGTCTTCCCACAGGCTGTATAAATAGGAAAGCCAGCAGGAGCACCAGGCTGCGTGCTTTGGCAGTTGAGAGAAATGTTGTGTGCTCACATCTGATCCAGATTCCTCACTAATGGACATGGCCTCATTGTTCAGCCTCCAGAACAATGAATCTATAAACAGGGGACAGCATAAAATTTTATAGAGAGCTGAAAGTCCAAGAGCATTTGAAGCTGAGTGCACTGATGCACCTTGAAAAAGAGTTCAGGAACATGTAAGAGACAGAGTGCAAGAGCCACAGAAAGACAAGTTTCAGCCTTGTGGAGGAGATGCTGACAAGGTGAGAGGTTTCCTGTTAGCTAGCATGTGTTTTGTGAAGAAACTTCCCAAATGTTCTCTCCCTGGGAAGAACACTGATTTGACCTGTCAGACATGTTACATTTCAGGCCTTGTCTGATCAAGATAGCTGAGAGTTCTAACACTTTAGCAGAGGTCCAAAATAAACATGGTGCAGTGAGAAAAAGTGCTTTTTGCTCTGTGCAGTTTACTGGGAATATTCCTCCATTTGCTGCCTCACCCCAAAGTGCCTGACTTGTCTTCCAGAGCCAGACTCATCCTCTAAGCAAAGTGAAGGATGTCAGGGAAAAAACTTTGGCTGAAGTGAGACAGTTTTGCTCTTGAGATGCCAGTAAGCACATCCATCCCAAAAAGGAGTTTTAGGTTGATTAGACTGATCATCCTGATGGGCTGGTGTCGTAGTATTAGCCAAGGAAAGGTTCAGGTTTTAGATATTCTTATTTTTACAAGTATCTGAGAAACTCTTCCCTCAACTAGTTGCAAATGGTGTTGTAACAGAATCAGTCTTAAAGCCACTAAAGAAAGGCTTCCAGCATCAGATACAATATTAAAAGTTGCACTTTTGAGATGGTCTCCACGTAATTTCTCCCATATGGGCCCTAAAACCCCAGATGCTCTAAGAAGTGTTTAGGGCCCTGTAAGACACAAGGCCATCACTAATTAGCAAAGACCCCAAGCATGTGTTTAACTTTAAGCATGTGCTTTTCTTTCCCAGGAGTCCATAGAATTAAGGACTTTAAGTGAGTGGGTTTAGGGATATGCTTAAAGCTAAGCATGTGTTTAGTTGCTTTCTTGTGCTCTGGCTTTATTTGTTTTTACAGGAATAAGAGAAATGAAAGATCTTATTACAGATCAAACACAAATAAATGTCCAAAACACAGCAGGGAGGCTTTAGGTCTTGGTTTGGAGCCCAGTGAAGTCAATGGAAAAACACCCCAACACCTCAGCGGACTTTGGAGCAGAGTCCTCAGAGGATCAACGAAGAACCCACTGCAGAAACCTGTTGAACGCCTCATGTTTCCTTGTAAGGTTCCCTTATCTTGTATCCAGATGTTGCTAACAAGGGTTTTTATTAGCTGCTGAGAAGTACAAGGGCAGCAGTTTTTCAAGTCCTAAAATCATGCACATACAGATGAAACAGAAACAGTTTGCTCTGCAGTAGCAATTGTGGTCTGTGGAGCTGTGAGTGTATTTCAAAAGTTCCCCAGTTCTTTTTATAGAATCCTAGAATGGTTTGGGTTGGAAAGGACATTAAAGACCATCTTGTTCTATCCCCTGCCATAGGCAGGGACACCTTCCCCTGTCCCATCCAACCTGGCCTTGGACACTTCCAGGGATCCAGGGGCAGCCACAGCTTCTCTGGGCACCCTGTGCCAGGGCCTCCCCACCCTCACAGGGAAGAATTTCTTACTAAGCTCTAATCTGACCCTGCCTTCTGTCAGTTTAAAGCCATTCTGCCTTGTCCTGTCACTCCATGCCCTTGTAAAAAAAAACACGTCTTGGTCCCACTGATCTCAAAGTGTTTGCTCTCTCTTTCACGCAGTGCAGTGAAGCAAGTGTTGTCACACAGTTCCTAGGGAAAATGTTGCCTCTTTGTAGAGGGAGAGGTTTACACAACAGGAAGAGCAGGTTCCTTTGAATAGCATTTCTCTTTGCTGCCTTTAGATCTTTACAGTGTGCCCAGCAACACCTGACTTACTCATTTGGATTCTCCTTTTAGGCGTGCAGGGAAATAGCCACTGCTTGAGAACAATCTGATCTATTTTTGATGTTCATTTCAGGACGATGCTGAAGACATCTCTGTTTGATCAGTTGAATTTCCACCCATAGAGCTGAATTTTGATCCTTTGGTTCAGGCTGGAGCTTTGCTTACTTCTTCAGAGACTGCCCTAACCAAGGTCTGCAGAACTGCCTGAGCCACCAGCCATCAGCCAGCAGGGAAAATGATCATGTGCTGTCTTGCCAGGCTTGTCATGAAGGCAGGTGTCATTAGAAGGTGTTTCTGCCTCCTCCTCCTTCTCCTCAGAAGTCATTTGGGTCACAGCAGCAGAGCCATGGGACGAGCTTTGTCCGAGCTGGGGAGCAGAGTGCCCACCGCGAGTCTCTGCACAACGGGTAAGCACTTAACACTTGCTAAGCTTCCTCTGCTTTTATTACCTGTGTTTACCAGGTCAGACTGACACTGGTGTGCAGGGATGTGCAATGGCCACATCAGAGCACCCAGCCAGAGTCTCAGGAGGGTGGTTTGGCTGCCAGGATGTGCTGATGTCACTGCACTGCCTGTTTTTGCCCGTGTTTGCTGGGTCAAAGTGACACTGACCCACAACGACGAGTTATGGTCACACCTTCATCATTTGTCTCTGTCACTCCAGGCCTTGCTTTCCCATCAACAAAAAACTTCTGGTGGCATCCACTGGGGGTAACTCTGGGATTTGGTGTGCTGGGAAAGGGTCCTGTACCAACTGCTCTCACAAGGGAGTTGTACTGCCCGAAGTTTAATAGAGTAAAAGAGAATAAAGTGATATTTGCAGTTTGGATGCCCACTGGGTGAGCCCCACAAAATCCCTTTGATGTTTTATTCATGTTTGGTATCTTGATCTTTAACTGAGATCTCATTTTAAGAAAAACTGCCAATATTCACCAAATTCTGGTGCAAAAAATGCAAACCCAAAATGTCAGACCTGCTCTTTCTTTTCCTTCAAGGCTCAGAGATTGCAGTGAAAAGGATTTAAAACATTTTTTTCCAATGGCACTAAAAAAGAGTGTGGCTTTTAAATATGCATTTCTGTTGAGTGCTAAGAGCTGTCCTTTTCTTTCCAGCCATTTCACAGAACTGGAAGACACAAATCAATAGGTAAATGTTCAGTTCTAGTAGTCTAATTTTTATTTCTACTTTTCTCATGATTATGATGATGGGAAACATTTTTTACTTGCTTCCTGGAAGAATTATTTCTTCTACCTAGTCCCTATCTTAAATTTTTGTCACCCCCTGAACAGAATCTGCAATCTTTAGTAGCATTAAAAAAAACCCCAAACCACCCATTGGCTTGAAAGGAGAATGTGAACTTCTTCAACGAGGGTAAAAATACTTCTGTTGCTTAAACGTAGGTAATTAGACTGAGGACTTTCTCCAAAGTAAACCCTGACAATCTAACAATAATCTTTGGCTTTTGCACTGCATGGAGTTTCTCTTACATTGTTAAATGCATTCCATGTTTCAGTAAATGACACCAGGCTCACCAGCAGTGAGTGAGTGATTAGTTTATCATCCTCTTAGTGCAGCCATCTAGATCTTTAACTCTTTAAGCAGTGGCATTTAAGTCTTGAGAACACCCAGGATCATGCCTGAGGCTTTAGACATTCTCAATTCAAGCAAATCTTGGATTTTGAGTGAAAATGAAGAGAAGACAGTAGGTGCTTGCATTCTGATAACACTTTAAACAAGTCAGGTAAGGTAAATTGAAAATAAACACCCTTTTTTAAATTTTTTTTTTTTCTTAGAGGAAGCCAATTCCTCTCTCCTGGGACCACTTAGGTCATTAGGTGCCTGAGCAGCATAAAATTACAGGGAGAAAATCTAACAGCATACAAAGAGACTGAAAAGTGACAAATCTACATTTCCTAAGATCCAAGGATGTGGGGCAGGTTTTTTTTTGGCTGGATATACAATTCACCTCTCATGGGGCAGTAGAATGAACAGTTTTACAAAAGATTTTATTATAACAAAAAAAAAAATTATGTGAGCTGGAACATACTGTGCCAATTCTCCTGTGCTGAAATCTTGCTCTAGCAGGGATGTGTAAGTACAGAAAGCTTGGTAGCAACAAAAGCCTTTGGAGAATGAAGGGCCCCTACTTACTTTGGAAAAGAAAGGTGCAGGAGGATTTTCAGACAGAAGGGAAAGACTTTGACCTGTGAGCTGCTGCTCAGCATCATGGATCTTCATCTATCATCTGATCCTGCTCAGTAACGCGAGCCAGATCACTGAGTGTGCCCTCTGCCATGGGAGACATGGAGCTGCTCACCCCACAGACACAAGGTGCTTTGGGAGCTCTGTTGCTGGGAAGAGTTTGAAATGAATGAACAGAGCATTTATGTGCCTCAAGCAACAGAACAGAGCCCAGCCTTTAGGTAGTTTCTGTTTTAAAAATGCCTTTTGTACACTGCTGTGTTTTTGGCTTTCATTTCGGATTTGAGGATTTTTTTTTTTTTTCCAGACTGGGTTTTGAGGTTTGCTGGTTTGGGTAAAAGGTGATCCTGTGCAAAAGGGATCCTTGGGTAAAAGGGCAAGGGTGAGCCTGTGTGGACAGGGAAGGGATGATGCTGGGTGAGGTAAATTCTCTGGGTTCTGGAAAGGTTGAGAGTGGATTGGGAGATACTCCAAGACACTGGAGCTGTGCACCTCCTCCAAGCACAGGCACAGTGTTTGGGTCTCCAAAGTTCTGGTGACTCTTGCTCAGCCCCCAGGTCGTAGCCATTCTCAACCCCATAGATACATTCAGGAATCTGCTTCCAGTCCCTCTCCTCCAGTAGAAAACACAATGGAAGTGATCCAGTTGTGCCATCCATATCAAGGCACCCCCTGTGGTGGTCTCATCCTGGACTCCTGGTGGCTTCACAGTTGGGGAACCTGTGAAAAAGGAATGGTGGCTGTTCTGGGGGCAGCCAGTGGTCCCAAGAGAGGCAAACAAATCACACAACAGCTTTGCAAGTCCAAGCTCTCCTCGAAGCACCACCCTGAGCGAGATTCCGTCAATCTCACCTTGCTATTTTGGATCTGGGGTTTGTCTCTGCTATCCCTGACTCAAGTCAATACTCATGGGCTCTGAGTCCTCTTTGACCTTCTCATTTCATCCTCTGCTCTTCAAATGTCTATCTTAATCCACTTCATTTTTATCCTGCAGTCCCTGAAGCCCCAACACCACTCAGCTTCTCCTCAGCCTGGGCTGCAGGGGACGGGCATCAGGATTCCTGCACCACTTTGCACCTGAGTGCTATGTAGGGAAAGAGTGATGGGAGGTGAAGTGACTTGCTGAGGCCTCTGGAGACAGGACAGGTGACTTTTTGGCAGCCATGGAGTAACCTCAGTGTTGGGTCTTTGTGAGGAACATTTGTGAGCTGATGCCAGTTTTATAAATGACGTCTCACATTTGCTTTTTGCAATATTTCTTCGAACTGGGGTGTGGTGCTGCATACAATACCTGGTTCTGAGGCTTGCTGCTCTATCAGGTATGTGTACAGAGGGTGGGAAAAGGCAGCAGAGTCAGCAGGACAGAGGTGGAACAAGCAGGAATGCAGGGTGAAACCAGGGAAACAAACAGGTCCTCAGGGAAACTGTTCTAACTTAGTTCTGCTTTCCCTGACTCAAAAGTGTGACTCCAGCGTGCCCAGGGGGCTGCTGCTGGGAGATACCAGCCTCATGCTAACTCCAGGTCCTGCACAAGTAGAAGCTGCTGCTTCAGGCCCTCCATCCTGAGACTTTTGTTCAAAAATCTGGTTTTAAGCCTATTTCTCATCCTGTCTGGGTGATGCTGTGCTCCTGGCAGGTGCATCATTCTGGGTTGCCATTGCAGACCAGTGCAGGCCTGTCGTGACACGTTGGTGCCTCTGGCTCCAGTCCTGTTTTCTAGAATTGCACTTGGCCTTGCCTTGGCCCTTTGCCCAGACTGAATTTGCCTTCTTGGTTTTCACTTCTTTCCCATATCGGTTTTCTCTCCTGTTCTGTGTTCCTGCTGATCCTCTGGGGTCTGGCTCTGTAAACCCTCTGCCCAGGTGGACCTCTGTGGAGGTGATCACCTCTTCACTTCCAAGGCCCCTTCATATGCAAGAGAGAGAGAGATACGAGATGTCTCCAGACTCACTCCTTTTTTGCCATTTCACTTTTTTTTTTCTCTTGAAACTGACTCTTAGATATTCTTTTTGTATAAGTCCCTCTTCTCTTTTTTTTATTTTTAATTTTTTTTTTTTTTAATTTGAGCCAGTTCCTCAGTTTTATCCCTCTGTAAGCTATTTGGTGGCTGGTATTTTAGGAAGTAGAAATAGAAAGGCTGGTTTGCCTGTGGGATCGGACACGCACGGAACGCACGTAGGACGCTGGTTTGCCCACATCGTTTGGATAAGGTATCAGAGAGGACAGACTGTCTTTGCATTGAAACCTGCAGGTCAAGAAATTGGCCTCCCTTCAGTTCACAGGCCACTTGGCTGCCAGCCAGTAATGTAAAGCCCTGATGAGTACTTCTGGAAAACGCTGGAAACCCAGCTCTGACTACAATGTGTTTAATCTCTCATTTTCAGGCATATTCAGTTTTGCTTCTTCTTCCCTTCTTCCTCCTATTCTTCTCCTCCTTCTTCTTTTTCTTCTCATCCTTCTCCTTCTTCTTCCTCTTCTTCTGCCATGGGTGACAGTGAATCACCAGGTGTCTCTCCAGTGATGGACAGGGCAGTACAACTTTTGTTCCACATGCTGTCAGTGAGAGATCATACAGAGATCATACAGAGCTTCCATGTCCTGTTACTCCTCCAGTATTTTCCCAGGGGTTGGAGTCCCACTGAAACGGTTTAAAAGCCTTTTGTTTGTTGGGTTGGAATTTGAGGACCTGTTCAGAAGTAATGTTTATTTTTTATTTATTTCTGAGAATGGTGCAAAATGCTCTTGTTCTTCCAGAATGGAGGCTCTGACCTGCTTTTAATTCTAATTGCCTTCGTTTTTAATTACTCTTCACTGTTTAATATACTCTTAACCACTTGGGTAAAGCAGATTCCTGATGATTCAGCCACTGTCACAGAAGCACAAAGCTGAACCTAGACCTTCTGAAGTCCAAATCAGGTCCTTCATCACTAGGACAACCTTCCTTTAGGCATCCCAGTACCTGCAGCTCTGCACCAAATCTATCTCCTTTGAACTTCCCAGGCTGCAGAAGGCCTGCTTTGGGCTGCTGAGTCAGTGTCTGTGCATGATGGAAGCAGGGAAGAGGAAAACAGATAATTGCTTATGTAGAAAAGAGCCAAAAATGAAATCAGGTTTCACTAGTGTTGACACAAACTGCACCCCTGCTCAAGTACTTTTGGGTCATGGCTGTTTGGGGCAGAAGGTGGGATTTGATTCTGCTTACAAGTGTTTTTTTATTGCCCCACGATGAAGCAGAGCAGGTAAGAGTAAGTAAGAATGTCTCTAATTGAAAATAAACCCAGCTCACACCTCACTCGTTAGCTTGCTTGATCAATAATAGAACAGAGAGCCTTGCCACGCTGGGCTGGAGTAGGTCCTGCTGAAAGGTTTGTCAGGAAGGACTGCAGCTGTGTCAGGGTTAGGTTGGATATCAGGGAAAAGTTCTTCCCCCAGAGGGTGCTGGGCACTGCCCAGGCTCCCCAGGGAATGGGCACGGCCCCGAGGCTGCCAGAGCTCCAGGAGCGTTTGGACAGCGCTGCCAGGGATGCCCAGGGTGGGATTGTTGGGGTGTCTGTGCAGGGCCAGGAGTTGGACTCTGATCCTTGTGAGTCTCTTCCAGCTCAGGATATTCCATGACAGTATGAGCAGGAGCCTTTCCCTCAGAAACCATCTTTTCAGTGTCACGTGTCTGTGGGAGGCTCGTGCTCTGCTCACACACACCCTGTGTAAGTTTATTCAGTGAGCACTTTCTAAGAATGATGATTAATTTTGAGTATGAACCTTGTCACCAGGCAACTGGTACAAACGAGCCCCACCAGTTTGTTATTGCTGGAGATGGAGGCCACAGGGCATAGCCATGTTTCCCAGGAAGGACTCCTGGGCAGGAGTCTTTCTGCTTTCTGGTGAGGATGTTCACATTAATGAACTCTAAATTCATCCATGTGCTGACATTTCCCAGCACTTGCTGTAACACATACCAGTAAAGTCCTTTGCTATTGCTAAAAATCCAACAGAGCTCATGTGAATTATTTCTACAGCAATTGTCCTGCTCTGCTTATTTACACCTTGTAGTAGTGTTTGAGATCATTAAAGTTTCTGCTGGCAGCAGATCTCAAGCTGCAATTAAAAGACAAAGACAAATGTCGGCACCCCGGAGGTGCTATGCAGTTGTGTGGAATTGCAGATTTTGGCTGTGAGGGAGAGCGAAATATCAGTCCCAGCAGAACTCAGACAAAGCCACATCTCAGGGCTAGAGACACACTGAGTGGTTTGTAAGGTCAGGGGGCTGCCAGCCCTGTGCTATTCCCCAAAAGCCTTCATGATTCATCAGATCCAAAAGGAATCTGCTTGTCTCCGGTAGCCACGTGGCTGGATGGTGCTCGTTAGGAGAATGATTGGCTTTATTAGTACCAGCCACAATTGCAGAGCAGCAGGAATGAGTCCTTCAACTTCTGGAGGTCCTCCTTGCTTCCCAGGGATGAGGCTTTGATGGAGCAGGGAGCAACACAGTGCAGAAGCAAACGTGGGCTAAAGGCAGCGATTCTTTCCAAAAGCTGGATGAGATCAGTGCATGTTCTTCTTGTAACATCCCTCGAGGAAACCCACCGATGTGGAGATGATTTTACAGCAGATGTGTTTCTAACATAGCTCAGGGGAATTTTAACAACAGACCATTAAAATGGCTCTCCCTTTATTTTATGAGTCGTGTTGTTGAAGCACTTCCCTAATCATGGAATCATAGGAACTTTAAGGTTGGAAAAAACTTCCAGGATCACCAGGTCCAACCTTTGACCGATCACCACCTTCCCAAGCAAACCAGAGTGCTGAGCCGTTTCTTGAACACCTCCAGGGATGCTGATTCCATTCCCTCCCTGGGCAGCCCATTCCAATGCCTAATCACCCTTTCTGTGAAGGAATTCTTCCTGATGTCCGGCCTGAAAGACCCAGACCTGTGAGTTTTGAGGCCCAGCACCTCTAAATGAACAATATTTAGCAGCAGGGACCTCACACCCTCACAGCAGAAGACAGACACTGTCTGTATGAACAACAAGGGGTGACATTTCTCGCCTTGCTCACTCTTGGGCATCTCTGAAAAGTGACAAAGTGAATGAGTCAAGTAACAGCAACTTAAGATTCACCCTGCGTGGGACAGCCAACCTTTTAATAGCATTCTCAAAACAATAAAAATCATCCTTAAAAACTTAAAAATAGGGAAGAGCAGACAATCCTACTGTTTCGACTGCCATGTGTCTGATTACCAAAGACTGCCTT
This sequence comes from Aleadryas rufinucha, assembly GCA_013397815.1. Lineage (NCBI taxonomy): Eukaryota > Metazoa > Chordata > Aves > Passeriformes > Aleadryas > Aleadryas rufinucha. The sequence goes on along the minus strand of VZTH01006984.1, from coordinate 19,944 downwards.
TTTAGAACTGCATTATTTTAATGTTCCCACACAGTGTTTTTGTAGGGATTTGTAAAAAAAACCCCAACCTGTTTGGAATAAAACAGCAGTGCTGAACCTGATTCTCCTCTTAGCTCAGGAGTGGTTCTAGATGTGGTCCTGACACCTTGGCAGAGACAGTTAAATGTAAAGCAGAAATAAAGTCCAAGCTGGGCCCAGTTCTGTGTTTTAGGAGAAGTATGAATTTATTTATTCAAGAGGAGGTAGAACATTTTGGTAGAACAGGCCAGCTCTGAAGCACTCAGGGAAACCATGAAAATCTCAGAGTGGTTGTAAAAAATGTTCCTTTCACCATTCAAGCAGCTGCACTTGTTTTTACCAGTCGGTTCTTTAGCAAAGAGCTACTTTGGAAAACGTAATCCCTTGGAGTTGTTTGCTCAGTTCCCTTTGTTTTAATTGACAAGCTTGGGCAGTTGAAAGGAAAGGGTAGGAGGGAATTGATCTTAGCACACTTATGGGCATCTCCTCCTGTAATTCATGTCATTAAAATGTCTCTGACACAGGCCTTCATTTATTTATTTATTTATTTATGGTTTTAGGCTTGTTTCTACTCAAGCACAAATCTGGTGAGGCAAGTTCTTTTTTTTTTTTCTTCCTTTCTTTTTTGTTTTTCCCAAGGCAGGTTGTTTGCAAACTTTAGAGCCCAAAAAGGTGCAGCTGCTCTAAAAATAACATAGGATGCAAGAACTGGTTTGGGAAGGTCTGAGTCCAGAGGCATCTCCTGAAATGCTGCCATTAGAGGAGAAGTTTCCCTTGTAAACAGAGCTGGCCTAATTTCTAGAGGTGCTGAACATCAGCCTGCAGTGCTTGCTGGTAGGTCCTGTGCACACAAAAGCTGGAAATGGGTCAGATGTGAGTGGCTGGGATTTTATCAGGAACACGTCTGGGCAAACCCACGGTTATCGGGTTGAAACAAAAGCGAGCAAATAATTGCCCCTCAGCTGCTGACTCCTGCAAGCAGAGCTGGGCACTGGGGCTCCAGGACACCTGCCAGCTCCTGGGCTTCTTGCTGCCACCAGCAAAGTCTGCTGTCACAGCCAAGGCCTGCACATGATGAATCACCCCCTTGTCTGGCCACTCGTTGCAGGGTGACGTCCCCAACGCCCCGGTGCTTTGCTTCCAGAGGACACCAATGGTCTTACTGCCCAGGTGCAGAGATTCCCAGAAGGTTTTTCGCAGAAGACAGAGAGGAAAAAACCTGGCAGCAGATCCTAAAGTCAGGCTGGGACTGGGTCATGGGCAAGACCACCATCAATCCCCCCTCACCCGTGTGAGGTGTGATCAGGGGAGCTGAGCCTTGCGCTGAGTGGAGACACAATGTTCTCTGTTTCTGATGTGCTGGATCTTTAATGTTGCATCTACCGCTGAATTAAGCAGTGTTTGCTTTTCAAACCTTCCACATTTGTATTTTTAGCTCCGTTTTGGCATCACTTTTTTTGGTTGGAATATATAACACACTGGGTTGTTTAGTGTGCCTGGACCGAGTTCAGCCGATGTGTAACTCCACGGGCTGGAGCAGAAGCTCCGTTCAAGGTGAATTACGCTCTATGGGGCTGAGGAAATACAGCTTCTGTAGAAAGTCAGCCCAGCTCCTTCAGTAAACGCTACACTATTTCCATCCATGGTTATTCCTTTGTGGTTTGGGTTATGTATTTACATTTTACGGAATAAATACTACAGCTTTCCCCATGACTAACACTTCTTAGTAACCAAGGAGCTACTCAAATACGCTCTTGCCTCCTACGAGAGCCCAAACCACACTGCTCTGCCCTGGCTCTCTGGCCCCAGCTGGCCACCTCCTCGCACAGGGGCATGGTTAACCAGCGTTACATAAGCAATTTTTGGGATCTCGGCTTAACGGGATGGCTTCGGAGAGCAGGCGCTGGATGCCGTGCGACCGAATTCCTCAGGGACAAACATTTCCAGCACGGCCGCTCTCTGATCCTAACAAAACCCGAGTGAGGTCTTCAGACAAAGAGAGGAACGTATCCCACAAAGAGGGAGCCGGGTGCTTTTCCCAGTCCAGAGGTCTGTTTTAGGAACAGTGCTATACAGGCCCTCATGTAAACTTTGTTTATAGACTGGAGTATTTTCAATGAAAATGTTATTTAACTTAAAAAAGTTGCACAGCAGCTACTCCCAAAATTGTTTTTCCTTGTTAAGAATAACACACAGTGTGATACATTTGAAATGGCGATAGCAATATTTCACAAATTTTGATGGATTCATAGTCCAAATACCTTGCTAACAGATGTTTCTTTTAAACTTGGAGTGGTATAGGAATAACTCAGAGATATTACAGTGTCAGCACTGCCTTTTATCTGTGCGTGTCCTTTCGGTGACATCCCTGGGCTTTTCTAATGCATGGGTCAGGTCTGAACTTAAAAAAAAAAAAGTGAAATATGAAAAGAAGGCGTCTGTGATGGTGTGTGAGCTCTGGGGCAGTGCTGGGAGGACACCGAGGAGCTGGTGTGGGTTTGCTGCGCTCAGGCACGGCGGCCCCGTGGTTTGTGGCCACAGTCATAGTTTTGAGCTGGTTTTTGGTTGTGGTTAATTGATGAGCTTAGGAGTTCCCATGGCCACTCCATGACCACATCTTTTGGTCTCATAAATTACCCGAGTGTTCTCACTGTGGGTGACAGTTTGCCCAACACAAAGGGATACCCCAGCAGGGCAAAGGGACAGATTTTAATGCCCTGGTGGAGCTGGCTTTATTTACCATGGGGTCGCTCAGTCTACTCTGTGTCTCCAAAGTATGTGGCATCCATCACACTTCATTCTGGAGGTCTTTCCCCAGAGCTGCCTTCTCCACACCTTGTTCATACATCACCCCTAGTGTGTCAGAGAATCACAGAATATCCTGAGCTGGAAGGGACCCACAGGGATCACCAAGTCCAACTCCTGGCCCTGCACAGGACAGCCTCAAGAACCCCACCCTGTGCCTGAGAGCGTTGTGTCCAGTTAATGTGTGCTAATGGCAAACCAGTCTGTCCCAAACCCCCACCTGGGAGCAGCCTCAAGCCTTGGGAAGTCTGGTTCTTATTCTCAGCCCCTAGCTGGCCCAGAGCAATGCTGGGGTTGAACTGCGGGGCAGGGAGCATCCTTCCTCCCGGAGACCCCTGTCCGTACCTCTCTGGAGCCAGCTGTGGCCATACACAGCCCGTGCGGGCCTGGGAAGGCGCCTGCTGCACTCCTAGGTGGGGGTCCCGGAACCCGGCCTGGAGGGAAGGGGGAGAGGGCTATTCAAGCAGCCAGGGGGAAGGATGAGAAAATCTGGAGGGCGAGTGGGAACCCAGGGCAGGCACTGGGGATAACCCCCGCTGCTGGCAGCGGGCTCCCAACCCCCCGGGAGGAGACCCTCGGGGCTGGCGGATGGTGAGAGCACAGGAGAAACCCGCACTCTGCCGCCGTCCCTTTCCTCGCGCAGCTGCTTCTCGTTCCCAAGCTCTCCCTCCCTTCTCCTCGGGGGACAGCCGCTTCCCGAGTTTCCCGTCCCGATTCTCCCTTCCCAGCCCGGTCCCTCGGGAAGCCCCGCGGTGCCCGCTCCCCGCGGTGCCCCGACCTCCCCGGGGACCCCGCCCGGGCCGTGCGGGGACAGGGCGGGGCGGGAGGGTCCCCCGGGGATGCACCTGAGCGGGGCGGGGGATCCCGGGGGCACGGCGCCGACCCCGTCCCGCGCCCCGAGGGTCCGAGCGCGGCCGCTCCGCCGGGG
>VZTH01006984.1:0-16032 GCA_013397815.1 Aleadryas rufinucha | reverse complement strand
AGGGGGCTGCGGGCAGCCCAGGGCTGGCGGCCGGTCCCTGCCCGCCGGGGCGCGCCGGCTGCCTCTCGAATGGGGGCTGCTCCCCGTGTCCTTTTGCCATTTATTGCTATTATTATTACTACAATTATTATTTTTTTAAAGTTTATTCGGAAGAGGAGGGGGGTTTCGCTTCTCATCCTGACTTTCCTTCTTGTTTGTTGTCGCATTTTTTACACCCCAGAGACACCATGATTCCTGGTAACCGAATGCTGATGGTCATCCTACTATGCCAAGTCCTTCTAGGAGGTACTAACCATGCTAGCCTGATCCCTGAGACCGGCAGGAAGAAAGTGGCAGAGCTTCAGGGACAAGCCGGATCCGGACGCCGCTCTGCCCAAAGCCATGAACTCTTGCGGGGTTTCGAAACAACTCTGCTGCAGATGTTTGGGCTGCGAAGGCGGCCTCAGCCCAGCAAGTCAGCCGTCATTCCTAGTTACATGCTGGATCTCTATCGACTCCAGTCCGGAGAAGAGGAGGAAAGCCTCCAGGAAATTAGCCTGCAGTACCCTGAGCGATCGACCAGCCGGGCAAACACCGTGAGGAGTTTCCACCATGAAGGTCAGTGATGGGAGGCGGTAAATTCCCAGTCCCGGTAGCGATCGGGATTTCCTTGCGTTTGGAAGCCGCTTTAGAAGCAGGACGTGCCCGGCCCTAAATTTATGGGAGGAAAGCCACCCCCCCCAGCCTGCCGTGTGTGGGTGACAGGCGTGCTGCTCGGTATTTTTTCCAGCATCCTGTGCTTAACCCGAGCTTGACCATATTTTGAAGTGCTTTTGCTTCTGTTGACAACAGTGAGTTTCCTTCGGTGCCTCTGCCTCGGGGTCACTCCCTGGGCTCGCGTGGATTTAATGGCTCTGGATCGGATGCGGGAGTAAAGCGAGGGCGGGATCTCGCCCCTGGAGTGTTTCTTTTGAACTATCAAAGCAATTGCTGCCTGCTTTTACTCTTAAGAAGAAAAAAAAAAAGAAAGAAAAAAATCCCCCCAAACCCCGACTCGAATTTAATACTTACAGCTGTGTGTTTATAAGGTTTATTCAATAGACCCTTGTAATCTGATCCAAATGTTTCCTAGCGGATGTTTCTTTTCCAAAGTAAATCTGAATTATTAATCCAGCCGCATCATTACTGCGTTGGAATTTGCTTCTCTTTCTCCCCCTGCCCCCCGTAACAAGGCACCTCTGTGCTCCGTGGCGCCGCATCTCGCCGGGGAGATGATTTTGGAGAGACTGGGGGAGGAAAAACAAAAGGGGAAAAGCTAAAGGGAAAAAGTCTCCCTGAACGGAGGAGGCGAGATGGGAAGGGGTGGACTGCTCCAGTCGCGGGTGAGCCAGCGGTGCCGGGGCAGGAGCGGTGCCGGGGCAGGAGCTGCTCCCGGTCCGGCCGGGAGGGATGCGTGGGGGAGCGGAGAGGAGCCGGTGGCTGCCGGGCAGGTGAAGCGTGGGTGTGAGCTGTGGCTGTGCCGGGGCCGTGGCTGGGTGCCCCGAGGCTGACGTGCTCTCGTTTGCTTGTCTTACCACTTCCCCCCCTCCCTGCTCCCCTCCAGAGCACCTGGAGACCGTCCCGGGTCCCAGCGAGGCGCCCCGGATCCGCTTCGTCTTCAACCTCAGCAGCGTGCCGGAAAACGAGGTGATCTCCTCGGCGGAGCTGCGGCTGTACCGGGAGCAGGTGGAGGAGCCGAGCGCGGCGTGGGAGAGGGGCTTCCACCGGATAAACATTTATGAAGTGATGAAGCCGCTGTCGGAGCGCGCCCAGGCCATTACGCGCCTGCTGGACACGCGGCTGGTGCACCACAACGTGACGCGCTGGGAGACCTTTGATGTGAGCCCGGCCGTGATCCGGTGGACCAAGGACAAGCAGCCGAACCACGGGCTGGTGATCGAGGTTACCCACCTCCACCACGCACAGACTCATCAGGGCAAACACGTCAGGATTAGCCGATCTTTACCTCAAGGGCGCGGGGACTGGGCGCAGCTCAGGCCGCTCCTGGTCACTTTTGGGCACGACGGGCGAGGCCACGCGCTGACCCGCAGAGCCCGCCGGAGCCCCAAGCACCAGCGTTCCCGCAAGAACAAAAAAAACTGCCGCCGCCATGCCCTCTATGTGGATTTCAGCGACGTGGGCTGGAACGACTGGATCGTGGCACCCCCGGGCTACCAGGCGTTTTACTGCCACGGGGACTGCCCCTTCCCTCTGGCCGACCACCTCAACTCCACGAACCACGCCATCGTGCAGACGCTGGTGAACTCCGTGAACTCCAGCATTCCCAAGGCCTGCTGCGTGCCCACGGAGCTCAGCGCCATCTCCATGCTCTACCTGGATGAGTATGACAAGGTGGTCCTGAAAAACTACCAGGAGATGGTGGTGGAGGGGTGCGGGTGCCGCTGACCCCCTTCCCCACCGCCCTCTCCTCCCCTTCTCTCTCCCTCCCGTCCCACCCCAGAACTGCTTGCTATAGCTGGACTCTTCTCTAAACTAAACGTTCACCTTGACCTTATTTATGACTTTATGTGCAAATGTTTTTGACAATAATGATCATATATTTTGACAAAATATATTTATAACTACATATTAAAAGAAAAAAATAAAATGAGTCATTATTTTAAAGGTAAATGCATTTTGTGTCTCGCCTCTCAGGGTGCTGCTGAGGCTGTGCTGGCTGGGAGTGCAGCCGGGAGTTTATCTTGTCTCCTTATCTTCTTACCCCCTCCTCCTCCACTCCTTCCCCCCACCCTTTTTTCACTTAAAGGCTTTGCAAACTTTAGTCTTTCTATTTCTCGCCAAGGTACCGTGGATCCCCTGGTGCTGGGGCTGTGCCTCGTGGGAGATGAGGGTCCCTGGAGATTTAAGAGCTGCTGGGAATAGAGCCGACCTTGCTAACCTGGCCCAAGCCTTTCCAAAGCAACCCACCAAAAATGCATTTGAAAAGAAGGTGAAGATTTACCTGAGGGCTTTATGCTAAACCCGCTGGGTTTTATACCCTTTCTCTGACTTCAGGATTCCCCAGGTTTTAAAACTATTAACATTTTCCCCCCCTCCTCCCCTCCCCACTGGAGATTGGGAAGCTTCAAAGGTTTCCACGGGTCCTTTGAAGATCAAATCACTCCATTACAATGCCAAAAAACAAAAAAAAAAATATTTGGGGGAAGTNAAAAAAAAAAAAAAAGATATCTGGAGCAGTTAAATATGTGTTAGCTAATAGCTACCTGTGCTGTGTCCTTTCTAAATTGCTTCCGAGCAGGAAGGTGATTGGAGCCGAGCAGGTACAGTTGGAGGTATCCAGGGCCTTGAAAACCCTGCCTCAAATGCATTGGAGGGGCTGTGTTTGGCTTGGAAAATAGGGAGCTGTGCCTGGGGTGGGTGGTGTGGGGCCATCGTGGGAGTGGGAAGGGGCAGCAGGGTGAGGGTGCATGGTGCTTTCTTTTTCTTCTTTTTTTTTTTTTCTCCTTCTTTTCCTTTAATGATTGAAGCTTTCCAACCCTCCGAAAGGGGCAGCTTAGTTGAAACCAATAAAAACTGGAGCGGAAAGCTTGCCAAAAGCCTTGGCTCCCTGAAGAGTGCAGGTGGAGAGAGGAGATGGGAGCTGCGGGGGGGAGGCGAGCGTGGCCCTGTGGTTCTCTCGGAAAGAAAAATCCCCAGCCCTCGACCTCTTTTGTGTCAGTGAGGCTTTCCCACCCCTCCATCCCGGTGGTGTTCAGGCCACAGGGTCCCTGAGACAGCCCTCGGGTGTCTCTGGGTTCTGGGGGGTCCTCCCAGGCTCCCAGCACCCCACGGAGGAGCGATGGGTGTCGGGTCTCCCGGGGCCCCCTCGGCCCCGAGCTGACACTCTCATTCCTGCCTTTAGAAGGGAAATGTGTGGCCTGGGGCATCGGCGACCTGCTGCCTCCCCTTTGATGCCTGCATATCAGACATAGCCATGCCAAAGAAAGAATTTCATTTTGAAGTGGCATCAGCTAAAGGCGAGCGCCTTTCAGCTGCCTGACAGGGCAATTACACACATCTCCCTCGATAACCCTGGGTCGGGTGGGAAAAGGGGTCTCTGGCCCCCCTGGCAGCCCTGGATGTGGGGCAGCCACTGTGGGAGGGTACCTTGGGGAAAAAAAAATTTTAAAAAAATCACTGTGACTTTACTAAAATAGAAAGAAACTTCTCCCAGGTTTGCTTCCCTGTTCGCCGGTGCATCCCGGGTTGTCCTGGAGGCTGGGAGGGTGTTGTGGAGCTGAGCAGCATCTGCACAAAATGCCTCTTGGATTTAGGTCATTCTCGCTGGAGGAGCCTCCAACTGCTTTGCTGCATTCCTGCTGCTTTATGGAGCTGTTTATTTTGGTGCTTCTTTTTGCATTGCCTTTCAATGATGAAATCAAAGTTTTGACCCTGTGGAGGCACAGGCACTTGCTTTTCTGTAGGTGCTGCTCTTGTCCTGAGGCCTTTGGGAGATTTTCCTTTGCCTGGGCTGGTGAGATCCTACATGGGGTGTTCTGCTCAGAAACTGTAGGAAAAAAGTCAACTGTTAAAAGAAAAAATCTAAGTATTTTAATTATGTAAAATTTATAGGAATCTAAACTGTGGCTATAAACCTGCTGACAGTAAATGTGATCTCAGTGACAAAATACTCATAGATGCATTAAAAGATTTATTCATCATGGCTGAACTTCTGTTTTACACAGAGCACAGGGGCTGAGGGTTCCTATCCCCATGTGTGTCCTTGTCACACGTGGGTGGCCAACTGCTGCATAACCTTGTGTGATTGGAGAGGCACTCAGTGAAATTCTCAAACTGCTAAATCATTTAAAAATAGGAAAACACAACAAAATTGTAGAGAAGCCAGAATTAGTCCCTTTCTAGTTTCCATCTGACAGCCAGTGGTGTTTTTTCCCCACCACTTCAATTTATGCTGGGTTTTACTGGTGCTGACCTGGGCTCTCTTCACCATCCTGACAAGGAGGAGCGGGGTTGCTTTTGGGAAGCTGGGAGTGAAGCGCTGGTGTAGAGAGACTCTGGAATTCCACACAGTGTTTCTGGCCATTGTTTTGTGCATTTCTTGCAGCAGTTATGGGGTTTAATCCCGTGCTGGAATTAACGTGGTGACCGATGCTGTCCGTTTGCAGAGTGCTCCGTGCCATGGAAGTGCCGGTTTGGTTTCAGCAGGGAGTGAGCTGGGGTGAGGCTTAGTCTCAGGCAATCAGTGCTTGTATTTGCTTAAAAATATGACAAATTTATTGTACCATCATCCCTCTGACCGTGGAACTTACTCTTTGCAAATGTGACTTGTTTCAGAGGGAGAGCTGTGTTTGTGTTGGCCGGTGCAGGGATCCCTGGGAGGTCTGAGATAAGGGATATCAGTTTAATCTCCCCCTTATTCAATCCAAGCTGTGAACAAAAGGGGAGCAGGTTGAAGGTGGGTGTGCAGCCACTTCCCACCATCTGGTGTCCTCCTGGCAGCTGTGCCCATGGACCAGCATCCCCAGACGTGGGAGCTGGGTGGGACATGCTCTGCAGCTCACCACGATGAGACTTCTCTGTGCCTTCCCCAGGAAGGCTGTGGCTTTGGATTCCTAAAAAGTACTGTGTGCCTGGCTTATGGATAATAGGAAGTGAGGAGGAGAAGATCTCAGTGGGGTTTGCCAGCTCCCTGCACTCCAAAGGTCACAGTGGTGGTGGTGGTGAGAGCCACTTGGTGCTCTGGAATGACGTTATTGCTGAGCACAGGTGAGAGTGTGGGGTCAGGTGTGCTGGAAAACGGGGTCCCAGGCTCTGCCATGTGTCAGGAGCTCCCCCCGGAGACCTGTGGTTACACTGCTCCCATCCCCAACCCTTTCCCTCTTGGCTTGTAGAGTCTTCAGGCAGGACTTTCTTCTCCCAGGTGTAAATCCACCCCCAAGTCCAAGCTCACAGCATCACACCGAGCAAAGCTGCTGCCCCAGAGCTGCTGTGGCTGAGGAGGCTGCACAGACAGCCAGGCTTTGCTTGTAGCCACGGGAGCAGAGGCTTTGCAAATTAGTTTCTAAAAATTCCAATGGGTTTGGAAGAGAAGCACCGAGGTTTGCAGGTTGCTATTCTGGGAGGAGCATGGAGGCTTTGCTGCAGAGCCAGCAAAGGAAGACTGGGCCCTTCCCTGCTGCAGTGCTCAGACACCTCTGGAAAAATTCTCACCCATCACAAAGTGATGAGCACAGTCAGGCTGGGATTGCTTGGAAATCTTGGCATCAACAGAGGCTCTGTTCTCTTTATCCTGGGGTTTCATAGCATGAGAGCAGGTCTGAAAGTCCTCTGCTGTGGAGTCTGTATCTGAAATCACAGGACTGAAACAGGTAAGAGGAGATATCACTGACCCCCTATAGATAAGGATCTTGAGCACAGGGAGATGAAGAAACTTGAGCAGAGTCATGTATGAAGAGCAGGCAGAGCCAGAAGAGGTATCTGACACCTCAGTCCATGTCCTGTGGTGTGGCACAAAACTCTTCTCTGGTCTAGAGTCTGGCCTTCTGAAGATCCATCACCTCAAACCAGAGGTGGATTCCTGTATAATATAATGGAGAGGAAGCTACAAAGTCCCTGTTGTCTTCTAGGCAGGATTGATAATGACAGGGAGCATCAGAAATGGCCCAGCCAATGCTCATCCACTCCATGGATCCTGCATTCAAGTTTGAAAGTGTAAAATAGGATTTTCAATACCCTATTTTCACCTGGCTTCTTAAAGAAGTGCCTCAGACTTGCTCCTTGGTTGGCTGCAGAGCACCCACTAAGACACAAGCAGTGAAGGAAAAATTCCATCAGTCACTTGCACCTTAGCAGAGCCCAAGAAGGTCTGAAGGTTCCATGGGGAACTCTGGCTCTGCTGGATCAGTTGTGAGTTATTTATTCCACCCAGCAGATGAAAAAAAATGTGCTGGGACTTTGGTTGTCAATGGTCCATCCAGAACCTGCCCCAGCTTGGACCTCTGTGCTGTTTTTCACGCTGTCAGCATTTTTCATCCACTGCCTCCTGCTCATGCCTTGATTCCATATTTTCCACAAGAATGGCAAGATCCCATTGATCCCTTGTGTTCTCCCAGAACTCTGGTTTGGCTTTGTGGAGAGCTGCTCTGAGCCCATCTGCTGAGCAATGGCAGTGGAGTTAATGGGATCCATGTCCACGAGAGGCATCATGGAATCACAGAATACTTTGGGATGGAAGGGACCTTTAAAGGGCTTAGAGTCCAACCCCCCTGCAATGAGCAGGGACATAAAATCTCAGAGGCCCAGAATGGCTTGTGTTGAAAGGGACTTTAAATCTCATCTCATTCCAACACCCCTGCCATGGGCAGGGACACCTTCCACTATCCCAGGCTGCTCCAAGCCCCATCCAACCTGGCCTTGGACACTTCCAGAGATGGGATATCACTCCCAGCCCCAGAGCTGTGCTACAGACCACAAGGGCTGCCTGGACCTTCTGCTCAAACAAGGCCATCACCAGTAGGATTCCATCCTAGGAAGGACCTGTGATGAGCTGCCCATTACACAACCTCAGGGTGCCAAGGAAATCCTTATCCAAACCCTGTGCTTTGGATCTGTCCACGTGCTCCAGGCGTGGCTGCATCTTGAGGTGCTTCACACCATCAGCATTTCTTCCAGTCTTCATTCAGGTGCTGGCACAGAATGTGTGTATAGATGCACATTTTCCTTTCCACTTTTGGTCTGATTCTCCTTTTTCCTGGAGATCACAGATGTGCAGACCCAGGGAGACCACACGGTTCCCAGAGGAGATGTTGGCTCCCAGTTGTAGCAGACTATGGATGGAAAATGTTGAAGTTACTCTATATTCACAACGAAAAAAAGGAAAAAAGTCTGTGCCAATTCTCTCCAAAGGTCCACCTAGTGCTGTGGGAGAAGGCAGGAGCACAGCAGGCCTATAACAACTTTTTTCTGCAGCACCCTTCAGTCTCCAGCTATTTACAGGTGAGAGCTTCCAGATCCAAAATCAGGGTCACTGTATTTAATAGGCCACTGTGAACTTTACTTCCAGTAATTTATAGAATTACTTTTTAAATCTTATAATTTTTTTTTTCTCAGTGTAATCCTGTGCCAGAGATTCCCACACTTTGTTTATCCATTCCTTTTGAACTGTTGCCTTTTATTGGTTTGGAAACCATCACCTAGAAGTTCATCTTCATGCCCCACACTTCTTATGTTTTTGGACACAGTGGAGTCCCACAGGCAAAGAGCAAGGGGTTTTCCAAGCAGCCCACTTGTCCTTCACCTGTTCCTTCATTAATATGAGATTAAATGTTATGAAGTGATCTCCTGATACAGACAGTGCTCTTTTACATGTCAGGTTTGAGGGAAGATGGTGACAATCTGCATGGCTGTTATTGGCTTTGTGGGTTTTGCCTGGGCTGTAATGCACACCTGCTATTTAGTACTGGAATGCTTCACGCCAAGATTAGCTCAGAAATGCCAAATTGATTTTACACCTCACCAGGGGAGCCCTGGACAGGATGTGGAGGTTGAAGGACATTTAATAGGGAATTAAATAAATAGAAGCAAACACTCTGCTTGAATGCCAGACTAAGCAGTTGTCTCCAAAGGAGGAGGATTGGGGAGCTCAGTGAAGAGCCACCCATGTCCTTTTTTCCCTGTCTTTTGGAGCAACCTGGTCTAATGGAAGGTGTCCCTGCCCATGGCAGGGGGTGGAACAAGATGAGCTTTAAGGTCCCTTCCAACCCAAACCAGTCTGTGATTCTATGAAAATGCTTCTCTGGGCTGGAAAAAGCTCTTTGAGGAGCAGGGAGTAAATGGATGAAGCTGTGAGTTGGGTTGTGGCTGGTGGAGGCAGAACAGCCCCACCGGTGCTTCACTGGCTGCTCATGGCTGGGCTCTGGATCTGCTCTGAGGGCACCCCACGCTGCTGGGCTGGTCCTGGAGGGGAAGTTTCTTGCTGTTGTTCTACATCAAAGAGGAAAACTGGGCCCTTATCCCATCAGTGTCTCCTCCTTGGATGTCTGAGGAGAAGGGCTCCAACCGCCCATGGCACTGCCCTCCTGCTCTTCACCACCTCATCCAAGGGCCTTCACACCCTGAACGCCTCTGCCAAGGTCCCTTCCAACCCAAACCCATGGAACATCCTGCTCCTTCTCACTTCTGGGCTCAGAGCATCAGAAACAGGTATTTCCAGGTGTCACTTGAGGAGATTTAATATATACAGCTTGAGGAGTCGCTGTTTGTTTTGGTGTTTGAAAGGATTAAAAATAATCACGGCAGTGTTCCTTGAAAGACAGTTTGTGGAGCTGGACAGTTTCCCAGTAGGAGGCAGTCCCCAAGGATCATTTGCAAAGATAATATTTTTAATTTGATTAACCAATGGTAGCACTGAGCTGGACTCACATGTGCCTCAGTAGCAGGATGGAATTTGGGAGCAAAATTTGGTGGTACAAGCAATGAAACGTAGTGAGAAGGGTTCCACAGAGAGCTGAGCAGTGCTCTTGGATATGGCAGAAAACAAAGACCTGGGGGCTTTGCTGGTCAGAAAACAACTCGAGAGAGCCCAGATTACACTTGGGATGGATGAAGTAAGGATTTTCCCCTAGAGCTGCCAGAGGCAGGGCTAAATGCTGACTGTTTTTCTGGTCCCTGCATTCATGGGGAGTTGTTTCAGACCTTACTGGACTGGTATCAGGATCAAACAACCTTAGGGGACAGCCTGGTCTGGTTCTGCCAGGAAAATGGGAATCTGGAGGGGAATTTTATGTGTGTCTTGGGGTAAATACCAGTGAGAGGGAAGGGCTGCTCATCTCTGAGTAGGAACATTTGGGGAACTGGAGAAAGAAATCCAGTTATCAGAAATGAAATCCCAGATGGGCCACTTCAACAGGGCCACTCAGGTCAAAAATCTGTCCTTGTTTGGAGGACAATGGGAAAGCAAAATGTGGTTCTCAGGAGAGCAGAGAGCAGCTCTCCCCTGCTGGGGGTCTCTGCAGCTTTGGGCACAGGATGTCAGGTGAGCACCTTGACCCAAAGTCACTCAGGGAGCACCTGCAGTCCCAGGTTTCACTGTGGATGTCACCAGCCACAGGCAAAAGAGAAGCAACCTCAGACAAAATTATTTCTCATCATCAGAATGGGGTCAAAATGCCCTTTCCTGAATTGATGGGTAATGGTGGGGACATGGGAAGGGGCACTTGCTGTCCCCAGCCAGTCAGAGATTTGGAAGTGGTTTATGGAGGGAAAAAGAGCAGGGGGTGCCCTGCTGGGACTCCCTTGGGTGCTGGAAATATGGCACTGCTCACAAATTCCCATTCCCGTGGGATGAATAGCTGGCTTATAATAACAACATGGCTTGTGTGGCCTTGGGGCAGCACAGCCTCAGGATGGGAGCGAGAAGGGCTGGATTTTCTTCCCACCTCCATCTGTGTGGTCCAGGGTGGGTCAGTGAATGGCCTCGTGCCTCAGTTTCCCCCCTTGCAGGCCAGCAATGCACTCATCCTGCCGACAGTCCCGGCCATAAATATTATCTCACAAGCAGCTGCTCTTGAAAAAAAAAAAAAATCTTTTATTGCTTCCCGTTAAGCTGATGACTGTTAATGAGGAGAATTAAATTCACTGCCCCGTTGCCATTAGACAAATATGTGCTCCATCTCCATCCGAAAACCCCATTGTAAATAGCTGTGGAGGAGTGGGATAAACATCGTCCTTCCCAGGGCAGGGCCCAGCAGCAGCAACGAGCAAACACAGGTGTGGAAGATTTGTAAGCTTAAAGGGAGATTGGGGATATTTGGGAATCAAATCTGGTTTTGGTTAGGAGGAGCATCTTCTGCGGAAAAAAGTCCCAAACCACCAGGGACAGACCCCACAGCCGGGGCGATGACGGCTGTCTGCAGCTGCAGGCTGGACGTGGCGCCTGGGAACGGGGTGGTGGCAGCATCCCAGCATCCTGGGGACAACCAGGGGCCAGTGATCCTGGCACTGCTCCCACATCCCGTCATTGTGCCACGTGGCATCCCCAGATCCCCGCCTGATCCGAAGCCCCGTGTGGAGAAACCTTTCTGCACCAGGTCAGCTCCTCTCGGACTGGTGTTGTTCAGTTTGTAACTGGGGCCAAGCCTGCTGCTTTCCGTGGCTTTCCTCTCTGTCTCTCCCCTTCCCCTTTTGAAGGTGAAGGTTTTATGTGGCTGAAATGTGTTAATGCTCCCAGAAAAGCAAGTGAAACACACGTGGATGTTTTCTGGTTTGGGGGGGCCTGATCCGGAGGCCGCGTGAGTGATGGCTGGAAGTGTTTTCTGTTGGAATGTGTCATTTGTGGGGCAAAATGTGACATCCAGGAGAGCCACCTGTGTGCCAGTGCTTTGGGGACTGCTCCTCCCCTCCCTTGTCTCAGCCCTGCCCTGACTCTGCAGCAGGAGGTTTGTCTCTATTGCAGTTAATTTGTCCTGAAGCATCCTTGATACCAAGCTCAGCCCATCCAGCAATTAAGGCCACCCAAATGAGATTGCAGGACAGAGAGTTTTTCCATCCTAAAGGAGGTCCCTGATGCAGAGATGGGACAGTTTGCCCTGCATCCACCCTGATGAGCTCTGTTTGTCCCTTGCCACTTTGTAAGGCAGAGGACAACAGGATGTTTTGCACAGAGCCCATGGCATCCTGCACACATCCGCTGCTCTCCGTTTATCTTGTTCTGGACAACTCATTTCAGACTCAGCAAAACCAGGAGCAGGGATGGACTAAGTGCTTCCTGACCTCGTTCTTGTGTGAGGACACAGGGCTCTTCCCTTTGCTCCCTGGAAAAGGCACAGCCAGGCCAAGCAGTGCGAGAATCTGCCACAAAAATGCTGCTGAATTTTCTCCCATCCCCGCCTTGGAGGAGCCGGCACTTGGTGGATAAATTTGCCGTGAAAACCTGGTGGGACTCCATCATTCCTGCATTCCCTGAGGCTTGTGGATGACAGGACCCATTTCCCATCTGCTGAGGGTGAGAAGCATCTCCAAATGCTGGGGCTTCTGCCCTGCTCTGGAGTTCACCATCTCTGTGGCAGGCACAGAAGAGCGAGGCCAAGGAGAGGATGTCCCACAGAGCTGCTGGTGGGAGCCTTGTCCAGCTGAGCAGTGAACCAAGTGCCCTTTGAGCAACCAAAATGATGATTATTTGACCATTATTTCTGCAAGCTGCTATGATGTTTATGCTGAGATGAGGCAGCATTGCCTGTTGGTTCCCCATTGCTACTTGAATGTCCTTTAGGGCAGAATAGAATCAAATAATTTCTGTTGGAAGGGACCTCCAGTGATGCCTCTCCACTTTGAGGCTGACCAGAAGTTAAAGAACACTATTAGGGGCTTTCTCCAAATGCCTCTTGAAATCTGACAGGCTTGGAGATATTTCCCCATCTCCAGGAGGAGCAGAGCAGGTTCTTTGCAACCCCTGAACTCAAGTCAGAGCACAGATGGCATTTCCTCAGCCCGTGGTGGTGTTTTGGAGATCCAAAGGCCTCGATTAGGCCTTGAAGCACCATTCCATGGAGGGAATGTGAAGTGTGTGTGCCTGGCATGCTCTCCAGTATTTTCCATGCTCTTCTGAAACATGGGAAAAACACAACAGTGAAACCCAGACTCACATAGATAACCTCCTCCTTGCCCTGAATCCGTGCAATCCGTGTCAAGCCCCAGCACCCCGGCAGCAGGTGGCTTAGCTGTTGGGATAATTAGGATTATTCATGCAGGTACCTGTTCTGCAGGCACTGCCATCCTGATCTTCACACGTGTCCTCCAAAGGAGGAACTTCATTTGCAGATGCCCCAGATCTGGGATTTATGATGGCAGAGCAGCAGCCTTGGCCTTTCTTGAGGAACTGTCCAATTCAGATATTCTGTGTCCGTGCCCACGAGCTGGGCCCTGTGTGCAGGACTGTGTGTGTGAAATCTGTCCCTCCATGTTCCAGCCTCCAAACTCTCTGCTCTCCTGGCAGGGAAGGACTTGCCTCACGAGCAAGAAGAAACTGGATGGCCTTGTGTCACCTCAGTCCCACAAAGCTCCAGTGATGCCCAAGGCTCCAAGCCCTGCCGCACCCTGGAGCTGAACCTCTCCAAAACCATTGGCAAGGTCTCCACCCACAGCTCCTGCACCTGCAGGTGACAGGCTGTGTCACCTCAGGGCTGGAACACCTTGGAAAATCCCCACTGTGGCTTCTGGGATCATGCCACGCTCTGGCTCAGGTGACCCAGGGAGATGTGGAATCTCCTGGATCAGTGGTGGGGCTGCTCCCCGTGGTGAGCACCTGCATGTCTTGGCAAAACTGGCCCTGAGGCCTGGCACAACTTTCTGCTGAATATTTTGGCTGGATCCATGAACTTGTGCGGCTTTTGTGGCATGGAAACTGCCTATAATTTATGCTGAATACATCCCCATATATTAAGTTGACAGTTCCAGGGCATTATAACATCATTTAGTCCTTTGAAAACAATTTCAAGCCACAGGCTAATTGTTTAATGACCAGTAGAAGAGTCCCACATTAAGCCCACAAATAAGGAAAAAAAAAATCTAAAATATATCCCCAACCTCCAGCAACTTGAAACCCAAGACCTGTCACACCTTTTATTGCACCAGTGGCTTGAAATTGCAGAGGAAGTGATGGCTCCTGGGCAAACTGCAGTGTGAGGTCCCAGCATCCCAGCCCAGGGATGAGACTGGGTGCAAGTCGAGGGAGATGCATTTAGAGATGAGCTTTAGGAGAGAGCAGCCTGGATGGCTTTAGCTGGCTCATTGCCTCCGTTCACCTTGTGCTGTGAGGAGTACCCACATGGCATTCACCCTGCCCCAGAGCCCAAAAGCGCTCTTCAGCATCCACAAATCCAGAGAAAATATAGTGCAGCAGCAGCCTAAGGATGTCCCAGGAAGCCGACAGAGATCCAGGTTTTTTCTCTCTAAGCCCTCATGAATCCATCTGGGGAGATGGCATTTTTTCCCAGGGGAAGATCCTAAGTTTCCTAAGGCAGTTTCCTATGCATCCAAGCAAGGAGAAGACTCAGGTGCACTGATAACCTGTAGGGATTTGCTGGGCATCCATCTATTTGGTGTGGGTATCTTTATGCTGCTTTGGATCTCCGCCTTGCAAGATCTGGGCTCAGTTTTGGGCCCCTCATGACAACATTGAGGGGCTGANTGAATGATTCTGAGTTGTCCCCAGAGGACTGAGCTGTGCCCAAGCTCTGAGAATCCCGAGGGTGCCACCTTCCACCCCACAGCTCAGCCCCACTGTCCCTCCTTCCTGTGCTTTGTTTTCTTGCCCTTTTCCAGAGCTGGCTGCAGGTTGTGCTTTCCCTCCACCGTTTTTATCTGTGCTGGTAGCAGCCATCCCCACCACGCAGGATTTATTTACATTGAAGGGTAAGTGGGAGGCTGTAATTGGGATGGGATTTGAAGAGGTCAGGAGGAGCCTGTGCGGGAAAAGTGCAAATGAGGGAGGGCTGGGAGTCTGCTCAGTCCTTAGGCACAGATCACTCCAGCCTCCACTCAGTGCCATTAGCTGGGGGTAAACGTGCTGTCCAGGGACATGTGTATATACATTAATGGGGTTTTTTAAACAGACCATCAGTAATGAGCTGTTAATGTTTTCCAAGTGGTCTCTCAATCCCGTGCTCCGACTTCCTTCGGCTGCACGGCACGTTCGAGGATTTCGGATCTCCCGGTCCCTGTGCAGGAGTGCAGATCCCTTTCCATGCCCCAGGTCCCTGCTCAGCCTCAGCCCCACCCCAGGCTCTGTCCCTGCCTGTCTCAGGTCCCTGCCCCAGCTGGGTCCCACACTCACAGGTTGGCCCTGGAGAGGGTTGGTGTGAGCGGTGAGAGCTCAGCCAGGAGGAAGGTGTAGGATGAAAATCCAAGGAATTGCCTTTCCAGGAAACCTGGATAAATCACAAGCTGAGAACTCACGGCTCGTGGCCTCAGGCGCACTCAGGAAAACAAGAGCTGAGTTACTACACCCCCTTTCCTCCCACCCCCAGCTCATCTCCGGGGCACCCTTGGGAGGCCGCTTGAAGAATCGCACCAGTGATAGAATCAGTAATTGAGGAAACTGATGCAAACGTGATGTCCCAAAAGGTTGTGTGGGAAGCAGATTTGGGAGGGATGCTCAGATAAGTGGAATTTTTGCTTTTGTGCCTTTCTTGAGCAACATCATCAGACCTCAGGGTTTCCTGTTTATTTATTCAGCGCTCACTGCTGTATTACACACATAGGAAATCACAAACCCCATTGTTCTGAGGACAGGTGAGGTGCAAATAAAGGCTGCTATTTAGGCTGGGGCACTTTGGCTGGTGCTGAGCATCTTGTCTTGTGACTGTTCTCATGCATCAGCAAAGGGAGCACAAACACACCCTGCAAACATCTGGAAGGAAGATGCCTCAGCTGTGCTGAGCAGGACCAACAACAATAACAACCCAGAGCAGCCCCAAAGCTGCTCTGCTCCGGGCCAGGTAGCAGAGAAGCCCCTGCAGTGGGCTCTGGGATGAGCTGTGGCAGAAGGCAGATGTAGAAATGGCTCTGTACCACCCCTGCTCTGGTGTGGAAGGGCTGTAGTAGAGCTGGGGGGCTGGAGAGGACGGTGCTGTACGAAAACCAGCCGGATCCCAGCGTGTCATCCGCATCTGTTCCCCCCGGGGAGGTTTGCATCCAACTGTTCTCCCAAAGCAGCCCACCACACAGCCTCCTCTCGCTGCAAAAATGTGCTCAGATGACTTAACTCGATGACTTTGCTGAATTGAATGGTGTCCAGTAGCGCAGTCACGTGTTTGGAGAGGGAAGAGCTTTCCAGAGGAAGCTGTTTGCCCATCGAACCCAAACAGCTCTCCATTGCTGATGGGGGCACAGGAAAGTCTGAGTGCCCCGTGCAGGGTACCCATGACTTCATTCCTGTAGAGCTTGGCAAGGGAAGCACAATCCAGTAATTCAGCTCTTTCCCACTTTTTCCAGCTATTGGACAACCAGCAGTGGGAAACTGTGGCAAGTCAAGGACTTGCAGTGATGCCTTTTCTT